>JBAMHX010000011.1:3072994-3098463 GCA_037177515.1 Pseudomugil tenellus
CCCCCCCCCCCCCCCCCCCCCCCCCCCCCCCCCCCCCCCCCCCCCCCCCCCCCCCCCCCCCCCCCCTCCCCCCCCACTCCCCCTTCTTTTTTTTTTTTTTCTCCATTTTGTTTTGTGATCAGTTACTGAATTTAATCCGATTTCAGCTTTTTAAAACTTAGCTTTAGAAACTGGAAGTGTATGCAAAACTTATTTCTCAGTTTGTGAGGATGAGGAAGAAGGAAAAAGAACAAACATTTGCATGGAAATTAGATTCATGAGATGTGAATGAGAGTAGCTGAAATTTCTACATAACCAGAATTAAAAACACATGGAAATCTTTCCAGATTCACACACTAAAGTTCAGTAGTCTCATGTGAGGCCTTCTGTCTGACAGCTAAAGCTCGACTGAAAGTGGGTCATGAAACAGAACAATGATTCCAAGCACAGCAGCAAATCAACTAAAGACAATCTAGATGTTGTAGTGGTCCAGTCAAAGCCATACCTCCACCTCATTAAGCTGCGGTAGGACTTCGAGAGCAGCGTGTAGTCTAGAACTTCCAATCTCAATGAACTAAAGCAAAGCTGCATAGAATGGTCTCCTCTAAACTGGTAGAATCTGACGACACTGGGGTTGTCATGATTTCGATTTTCTATCGAAATCGATCAAAACTATGTCACCATCTCGAGCATTGAAGTGAAAGACTGAATAAAACAAAACAAAGTAAAATAGACTAGTCTAAAAATTGCATAGGCCATTGTTCTGTAAGAAAATTTAATTTTTTAAAAATCAAGAATCAAATTGAATCGTCAACCTTAAATCAAATCGAGGATTTGAAGAATCGGGACACACCTAGATGATATGTAAAATAAATTATGCCTAATTTGTGAAGTAGCAAATTCAAAGTCCAAATCAGATCTCTTGCAACTTCATTTTTTATGTCATTGTCAAGTCTCAAGTCTCTCTCTGCCTCTTACAGATTACTGCTGCCTGCAATGCCATATGTTTGGTTGTGGTCAGAGAGGCTTTAATTGGTTCATGTGAGCCCTGAAATCAAATCCTTAATCCTGACAGCATTAACACCACACACTGTAAAGGTTTGGGGTTGGATTATTACTGCAATATGCCAACAGTTGTGACACTAAATGCCACACAGTGTGGGCATGGTGCATTACTACTGGATGGCAGATGTACAGTAAGTTTAAGGCAGTCTTGAATGTAGCAGCAAATAATTTCAGCAGATAAAATTGGTTTAAATCAGGGTTTAAACCAAGATAGTGGATGTTGTAAAATCTTCAGTTACCATTGATGGCTGTGCCACAGCTCTACAATGCAAAAGACTGTCTAGACCTAGTTGATATCAGATTAAATTTAAGACCTTAATTTATGAAGCGGGATTGTGACCTGAAAGAGGCATGGCGGTTTTGTGGATTAGACCCCTGCGCTTCTTGTGTGCAGTAGGTCAACCAAGCCCAATTTGCCATGAGGTAGTGTTTACATACAGCAACCCAAACATTTACACCTCTATGCTTTTAAAACAAGAAAATTGCTTTTTAAAGCCCATTTCTAAAAACAGATTTAGGTGAGGACCTTATGTTTTGCAAAATTCATCTCAATATCCACAAATCTGGTCCAAAACATCTCCTGCAGACAGTTTCACCTCCCAGTTATCCAAAGCAATGGAAACAAAAGCAATACTAACAGTTAAGTTATTAATGACATCCGTTTAGTTTTTACGCCCCCTGGTTACGAGGTAAAAAACTGAGTGAAATTACGATGAAAATATTTAAGTGGTAAAACGATACGAGCTTGCCAAGCCCTCCAAACCCCAAAAGGCTCATCAGCCGTTTCTATAGGAATCACTGGTCTACACTTAATGGTAGGAGATGAGATGATTCCATCCCACAATTTTTTGCAGCTGCAACTTTTTAACCAACCCTCAATCACTGTCATATATTCCCATTAAAGTGAGCTCTATGTGGACGAACATGAGGTCAGAGCAGTCAGTGACAACATCACCAATCTGGATAATTGTATGCTTTGTATTATGGGATATCCTCTGTAAAGCAAGACAAAAAGAGCAAATTAGACAAAGAACTTCATGTGCCTTCTTCTGGAACATTAAACAGCGTAGGTTTCATCACTATCGTATCAGTCAGTTTGCCATTGAGATTTAGTGTATTATCCTCATTAATACCACCTTTCTGTAAAACAATGATTGCCAATAACAAGGAATGGTGCATAGGAAAAAATAGGGATTTCACTATTAAATTAATAAATGTCACTATTTAACTTCTCATCTAAAGTTTCAGTCACCGCAGAATAACAACACAAGTTGGTTGCCACCCTTTCATGAATTCTCTGACACACTGAAACTCAACTTTGCCTTTCTCATCTGACAGCAGTTTGTGGTCAGCGAGTGACACCGACGCTCAGCTCCCTGGTGTATTTTTGTCCTGCTCCCACCCGCCTCTCAGCTGATATATACTGTGACAACCCCTTATAAGTCAAACATTCATTCTGGGAAGTAACAGCTTGTGCAATGGCTTCTTCCCCCTGATAAATAAGGAACGCCAACATTAAAATGATCAGATAACAGCTCCAGCAGGAGGAAATTAAGATGAAAGCTAAAAATTTCCATACGCAGCTGCAAGAAGCTTCGGCCCAGTTTTGACATTTAAACAAAACAAAAAAAAAAAAAAAAAGAGACCAAATATCTGAAAACCGCCAATACTTAAAAACCAGAAGAGAGAAAGCTGATGAGTACACAGAAAATCATACGTATCAGGGATTTTTCTTAAATTAGGCCAAAGAACCAGCTTGGGATCGCACAGGCTTCTCCAGCTCAGCTGGGGGGGTCAGTAGAGACCCTGCAGTTATTCCTGCTGAATATGAGTTGATAAAGAAAGCATACATAAATACAGCTACACCAGTTGTTTTGTTGCTTTTAGTCATGTCAACTTGCTGGAGTTCCAACGGAGCTTCAGAATGAGGAAGAAATGGGATTAAAGGTTCCACCACTTACACTGGTCCAGTCTGATCCGCTTCAAACAAAACCCTGGCCCGCTCACATATTTTACACTTTGTTTGGACACTGGTGCGGATCAAAGAACTGAACTCTGAACCACTTGGTTCCCTTGCTGTGGTTCTTTTACAATGTGAAAGCAAACGGAACATCCAGTGACCCAAAGAGGGGAAGAGACGTAGGACGTGGGGTACAAGTTGTTTTACTCGCAATCTCCCGCTGCTTTAGATTATGATCCACAGAGTGGTTAAAACCAAAAACAAAAACAAAAAAACACTCCAAAATGGTATAAATTTATTGTTTTTCTGTCCCGGCCAATCGATGAGCTGCATTTTCTTCCCCTTTTATTGCTCAACAGTCCCTTTGGAGAATATCAGCCATATCAAACAGTTGTTGTTTCCGTGTTTTGGTCTGCTTAAGTACAGGGTGAAAGCAAACTGAACATTTCCAAGGTGCAACCGTTTGGAATTACCTGCCCAAATGCCCCCCCAACATTATCCTGGTGGGAATCCACCCTAAATGACTGAATGTTGATCTGAGTATTTCAGAAACCGGGATTTTCCTCACATTTTCCTCCAGTGTTCAGAAGAAGAAAAAAAATCTGGTTTTCTGGATCAAAACGTCTTAATGACTGAAGACTGATCAGACTAGTTGGAGATCATAAGACAAATGAGCACGGGTTCCAACCATGATATGCAGAAAATCTTTTATAAACAACACATCCAACCTTGAAGCAGATGTCCTACAGCAGCAGAAGACCACAGCAGGTTCCACTCCCGCAGATAAGAACATCACACTGGTCAATAGAAGATGGAAAAGCATCAGCTGGTCTGATGGGTCTCCATCCACAACATGAAAGCATGGATCCATTGTATATTAGTCAACAGGAAGTGGGCTGGTGGTGTAATGTATGGGAGATATTGGCATACTTTGGGTATAGATGGGGATGATTTAAAAACTGCAGCAAACTGGTAACATGCTTATTTTCCCTGTCATCACCTGTTTAAAATAATAATTTAGAGAGGACTTAACCTATTCTTGGACCTGTGACCATTTGGCCCTTCATGCTGACTAACCAACTCTCTCATTCAGCAGCTGTAAGATACTTGCCACATTTTTTTCTTCTTGATGATAATTTACTTCATATCCATAATCCTTTAAATAAACAGAGATTAAAAGAAAAACAGCAAAACTCCATGATGTGAAAACTTATGTAGTTTGGATGCATATCTATTTCTAATCAACACCAAGCTATCATTTTACAGGAATGCCAGTTGAGGAGAACGTTTCTCTTACATTATTCCACAACAACCAGGAGTTATAAGATGAGCCTTCTGCCTTTTCTGCCTGACTGGATTTCAGGTCTCAAAAGACATCGAGCCACCTGCTACGAGAATCATTTGCGGAGTAGAGGGTCAAATAAACCCGCATCAGTATAGAAACGTTCAGATAACCTGCAGAAAAATGCAGGACTTTTCTAATATACCGAATGAGTTGGGGGTTATTTTCCAAGAGAAAAAGCTAAATAAGTTTCCTATCAGGATGAAATAATCAATAACAACCCTGCTGTCTACAAATACTAACTTAAAGAACAATTAAAGAAAACTGTCAGACAAAAAATATCAGCAGATAAAATATAAAACGCATGTTGTTTAATAAAACAGTTCATATTGCAGAAATGTTTGTCAGTATTTAAGCGGACTTAGTGATATTAGTTTGCCTAAGTACTCCACCTCACGCGCCTCTACTACGCCACATAAAGTAAATCCGTTCACGACCACCAAACTAAAATAAATACACAGCGACGAAGAAAGCAGCAGATTAAGATAAAAAGACATTTCAGTTAAATTCCCGATAAGGGTTTAGTCTACTCACGCTTAAGGTGGGGCTTTCCGCGTGTCACACCGTGGAGTCCATTTAAACAAGGAGCCGGTAAAAACTACCGCAGTCTCGCGACAGTCTTCTGCTGTTTCCGCGGAGTGTTGTCAGCAGAAACGGGTCCGTTCAGCAGTTCCCTTTCAGCGACCTGTTGCTCTAATGACATCCGCGGAGTGCCTGACAAGTGCACCGAACCCAGAAGCTTTGCGTCAAGTGGCGCTGCCGCGCGAGGATGCAGCTTCCGGTTAGTTAAATAACCGGAAGTTACTTAATAAAATAAGATATGGATGCAATGTCTTCGCACATTTCTTCAAATATTCCCGAGCAACAAAAAATTCCTGAAATAAACAGTGTTAGAGGAAAACTTAGCTTCAAAAAATGGAAACACTTATTAATCGAACTGAATAGATTAATAAAATAACCCCATTCTTTTGTGTATTTTTAAAATAAAATTGAGTCACTTATGTAACAAAAATAAAAATGAAATAATAAGAAAAATAATTACTTTATTTTTTATATCCTTTTGTGAAATTCCTTTCACAAATGACAAGATAATATAACATGTCTATAAAAGTAAAATACTTTCAGGTGTGTCCAGCTCCAGTCCTCAAGGGCCACAATCCTGCAGGTTTTCCATGTATCCCTGCCCCAACACACCTTACTCACATTAATAAATCATTGTGCAGAACTTGAAAGACTGTTGGAATAATTTACATCAAGTGTGTTGGAACAGGGATCGATCAAAACCAAACCTGCTGGGGTCCGTTTCACAAAGTGGTTTACTGAAAACTGAGTTAGTTAACCCTGGAATGAGGCTGATTCAGGGTTTCCGGTTTCAGTAAGAGGGTTTAAATAATCCTGAGGATTAGGGTAAATTTTAGCCTGTTTTACAAAGAAAGTTAAGATTAACTGAGTCAGTTGCCGCGGTAACAGTGTCTCTGAAGCTAACCTGGTCGGGAGCAGGTTTTGTGCTTGAAACCCTGAGTTTATCTCAGTCTCCCCCCTTCCAGAAGTACATGCACTCAATTCCCTTGAATTAAATCCCGCTCGCTTTGTCAGTCTCGTCTTTTGGGAACATTGTATGTCCGTTTATTGACGAAGAGGCCTTGCTTCTTGGCAGGGAGTTTATCATTCGCCGCAACATCATGATTAGGCTCTGATTAGACTTTTTTTTTAATTCTCGGAAATGTATCTATTGGAGCGTTACAGCTTTTCACTCTGAGCCTACGTTTACACGGAAACGGTCCGAAGTAAAAACGCAAAAGTAGCGTTTCGTTCTCACTTAAATTCAATTGTTTTGGTTGGGGAACGCAAAAACGCAAAAGTGCACAAAACTTCCAATTTCCAGTTTGCATGCTCAGTGTGTAGGTGGCAGCAAGTAATGCTTGTTTTTAAAGTAAATGCATTATTAAAAAGGTCCTGAGTTGGGACATAGCTAATGTCATGAATAAGCGAGATGACTGACAAAAGCTGTCCACCGACTGAGCCCATTTGACTCCATAGGCAAACAGCGCGGGTGAGGCATATTTATTAGCCTATATAAACGTCTATATGCGCGACAAATCAAAACAACATGGCGAAGAGCTCCAGCCAGAATAAAGACTGTGTGATGGATGTAGTCAATTGCTGACATTACGAGAAGGGTATGTCTGCAGCCCCGGAGACCGCAGATTTAGACCCGCATATATGGACCCGCAGGTTTAGACTACATATTTTTTTTCCTCTACTTCCTAACCCTAACCCTAACCCCTAACCCAAACCCCCCCTACTTTGTTACAGTTTCACGGGAAGGGGTCTGAACGTGCGGCTATAAACGTGCGGGTCCAAACCTGCGGTCTCCGGGGCTGCAGACACATACTATTGGACGTAATCTTTATGTGACCGCAACGCACTTTTGCGTTGTCAACCATTTAGACGGCAACAAGACGGTGGAGCGTTTTCAAGATTTCTACTCTAGAGGGCGTTTTGTAATTTTTGCGTTTGCTACCCTCCAAAACTCTGTTGGCGTCTAAACAACATGGACATCTGGTAAAATGTTTTGCGTTGCCTAAATGGGGCCTAAATGCTCTCATCAAGCCGTACATGGGCCAAGAGGGCTCAGGCTCATCCACTTCTCTTAACTATGTCCTATTCCCCCTTTTATTATTTTTTTTAAATAATAATTTTGAAAAGATATGAAACATGTAAAGTCTTGATTGTTATATCAAGTTATTATAGATTTGCGTTTTATACAATAAATAGAGGCAGAATGAGATATTCTTGTTAGATTTCTTATTTTCAATTATCAATTTTTGTTGGGCAACCCTATGCAAATTTTCTGGCTCCACCAATAAAACAAAACGCGCACACGCTTTAATGTTTGAATTATATTTTTATGCTTTGCCAAGTCCCTTTTTCCCCATCAGATTGTATCTAGAAGAACATGTATTTTTAGTATCAACAGCATTTAACGTGCATATTGATCATCTTGATGAGCGTGCATTGGACATGCATGCTGTTTTGTATAAATAAAATATAAAAAAGTAGACATTCACTCACTGTAATTTCTGAAAATGTTGCAGAAAATAAAGTATTGGTACTTTGAAGGGACTATATTTCGAATTTATTCCTGACATTTCAACTTTATCCTCATAGAGAGGAAGGGAAAGAAAAAAATAATCCTTTACCATTTTTTTCAGTGTTGACCTAATATTCCACCCTATCTTGATGAAATCTTGACAAAGAGGCTCTGAATTGGTGAAAACTTATCCAGGACATGAATCCACTGCTTTGAAGCATTGTATCATGTTAAAGCGCGCCATCTGCTGGTTGGGTGTGTCTAAAGCAATGGGATTTATGCCTCTTGGAGGAAATTGGATCTGAACACATTCCACATAGTTTTAACCATGAGAGGAGACGTCAATCAGGGGTTGTTCTTTATTTTCAAGTAAACAATTAGAGCTGCATGTCCATTGCAGTTTTTTTTTTTTTTTTTTGCCAAATAAAAGTGATATTTGTAATGTTTGGAAAAACTAATTTTGACATGCATGTGTTCCCATTGAACAGTGTTTGGTGTAGCAGTCACGACAAAAGATTTTTTTAACTTGCTGTGGAAAATGAGCTGCAAATGTTTCTCCATTTATATGAAGATAAAACTGATTCTGTTTGGTAGCAAAGAGAAGAGGGCCAGTATTTGTAAACACCTAGAGACCCGGGCTCTTAAAACTACCAATAAAGTTAGTCACCTTGGGGTGTTTTAAGTTCTGTAAGTCATGCAAGCCTCTGGCAAAAAGGAAAGAGACATAAAAGGCATAGGACTAAAAACTAAAGAGTTTAAGTAACTTTTCCTAACAGCAACAGGAACCTTGCATATAGAAAATAAACATCATAAAAAACATGATGTGGGGTCCTATTACAACGGAAAAACAAAATACACACTTTGTTTTGTTTTTCTCCACTAATAGTGAAATAGTTTTCCCTTTTTAAAAATTATTGCCAAAACATATCAATATAGAAGTTTATCGGAAAATTGTATTAACATAAAGACGTACCGGACATATGTCATGTCCTACTTCGGAGTAGAAATGCAGTTTTTATTTGATTATTTTTCATCTAAGCAAAACACAAACAAAAGTAGGGACCGTATACAACATACATCAGATCTTATATTAACATAGGAAACAAACACAAGGAAAAAAACAAACGAGAAGGATAAAAAGGAGCAGAAACAGATGCATGTATTACAAATAAGTATTGAGATTTTATTTACATAGGCCAATGACTTAAAAATGGCATTTTTTATATAAATGAGGTTAGTGTTGCAGGATTGTTAGTGTTGACAAGAAAAAGTGATTAGTGGAACAGTTCGAATTTATTCCTACAGTGTATGAAATCCGGGGTGGATTTTAAAAATCTACATTTATGTATGTAGTGTTAAGGAAATAAAATAATTTCATTGATATAATGGTCAATGACACTGTCAGTAACAAAAGTACCATATTTTACATATTGGATAGTTAAACTGGTTATCTGTCTTCCTTGACAACAAATCAACTTAATAAGATCTGCACTGAATCAAAAGTATAGAATAAGTGATCTACCATTACGTTCTTGCAGAAAACACAATTATATAAATCCAACTTTAATCTACATCTTAATAGCTCATTAGTAGGATAAACCCTGTTTATACTTTTCAAATAAATTTCATTTGTTTTGGAAGGTAGGGGGAAAGTTTATTCACATCTAATCTTAATTTTCCCTTGAGTAAAATGTCTGAACATACGCCAAACAGGAGATGTGCTACGGAGGAAGTCCTATTTGGATTAAAGTCACATTAATCATCTAAAGTTGACCATAAATAAAGTAAATGTGTAGAATCCCATATAAATATTAATTGCATATTTTGTCAGTGAGAAAATTATTTAAATTTACAAATGCAAAATGTAATTTATGATTATGGTTCCGACAACCTTTTTTCCAGTGGTTGCCATGGTGACTTGTTGTTTCTGGGTTCCATTGATGATGGCTTTTTAAAAGTCTTGGCACTCATGGTTATCTCTGGATGAACTAACTCAGAACTCTGTACCAGCTTTTATTTAAAAACCAACAATAACATCTAGACTTATTTTGTGTATAAATAAAAATGTGAGGCATTTTTGTTTAAAACTGACCACGACGGGATCCATTTCTATACGGATATAAACTGAAACACAGACACATGACATGTAAGAATCACTTTGCAAACACCTTTTTTTAATTTAACCTTTTCATGTTCAACTTCTTCAGTTGTCTTCAATGAGATGACTTGTGCTACAGTAAGGCCACTGGGATCTTTGACCATGATTTTTCTTTTCGCAGCTCCCACATTCACTATCTGCCAGTTGGTTTTACTACACATAATTCTTTTGGGATTAAGATAAATGAAAGTAAATAACATCTACTGATTTGAGGGCCTGGATTATGGGCCTGCGCTTTCGGGACTACCACCAAGAAAGCTCCTGGTTTAAACCTCGATGCCTTTGTGTATGGAGTTTGCTTACCCTCCCCTGAACGGCTGGGCTCCACACAGCCCAGAAATATGCATGTTAGGTTTTGCTGTTAAATCAAGTTAAAAGATTCAAGCAATTGTATTGTTGTCCTAGAAAATATTTATGCATGAAATAGCATGGTCATTAGGGGGCATTAAATTATGCCAAATGACCCAGATTTAGCCAAAAAGTTAGAATTAGCCTATAAAAAAGACTTATGTATAAAACATTACAAAAACAGAGTTATTAAGGACAACAAAAACACACCATTTGCAAATGAACAGCAGAGAAGAGGATGCATGATTGGCCACTCACCTGGATTGCGCACGATACCTAATACTGCAGCTAGTAAAGTGTGAAATCAAATGGTGGACCTTCTTGAGCATCCAGGAAGTGTTGCAGCTCCAAGAGCGGTCTTCAGTTAGATGAATCCAAAGGAAACTGAAGCTTGCGATGATTTTCACAACATCTCCTCCGTTAAATGGTAGAAGATGAAGAGGGGAGGGCTGTTTTTCCTAAAATCCACCATCATCTTTTGATACAAGTAGTTATTGTCTTTGCCCCAATCTTCCAGATGTTCCACCTTCTCCCTACTGTTGTTGGCCAGAAACCTCACAACTCTTCTGTTTCACAGAGCAGTCACAGGGCAGTAGTGAACATGAGGGGTGGGGTGGGCGGCAAGTCCTGGGCAGCAGCGAGTATTGTGGACCCAAAAACCCTGACGATCATATAGGGGCTGTTTGGAAAAAGTTTTCAGCCCTGAGTTACTATCACAGTTACCATTTCAGTTTCTGTTTTTTTCATTTTATTCTCTCGCAGGAGCTTGTAATCCTTAAAAAAGATTTACCGTAATTCTGATCTTGTGTTTTCAAAATCTAAATAGAGCTTGAATTTGTAAAATGGATGAGAAGTGTTTAGTTCCAGAATTCGTTCATGGCATATGATCGAATTAATTGATCATGTAAAATTTATTGTTCCAAATGGAAAACTTAGTTTAAAAACATCACATTTTAACTGTGATATTCAACTGAGGAAGCAAAACCATTAATACACCAGATGATATAAAAAAAAGATTACTAATCTTGTGATCATCCTTCTAAATTTGTTGTAAATGTTTGAATAACTGCTGATGTAAATAATCCAGAAATAGAGCAACATCTCCCCCTGCTGTAATATGTAATGAGTGTGCTTCACGTGCCTAATTACTTTTAACTGTGGTATGAACTTCCAAATAGTCTTAAAACAGTGTATCTTGTCTGGATTTATTGATCGATGTGTTAATTAACTTCTAGTGCACCAATTTGTTTGTAATGACGACAGAGGATTTCATGACTCAGAGACTTACCTCAGAAACAAACAACTAGAGGCAGCTGGATGTAAGGGTGCTTATCTGGTGGTTTTAATTACATTAGTGTTTCATTCTATCATTCTATCATTATCAGCAAATGATAGAGATAGCCATCAAAGAGATGGCACAAAGTTGCTCTTCATCATCCCAAGCAGGAGAGATGGTAATAGAAGTGCTGGGCTACCACACTTCACACTGGTCTTTTGTAGGGGATGATGAGGGGCAGTGGCTACTGAAGGCAAGGGTGCCCACTGCCAGCCAAGATGAAGTGCCCTGTAGGGGGGGACAGTGACCTCCTGTAAAGTGGGCACATATTCACACAGAATATGTTGAAAATGCAGGTTGTCGATACATTTTCTTTTTACACTTTTAATATATTCCTCGAAGATTGCAGGGAAAAAATGTCTGAACTTCAACAAACTGTTTTACATTTTCAAATCAGTTTAGCAGTGTCTTTGTAAGGCTGAAAACACCTTTTAAATGTCACAAGGAAAGTCCTCACATTACAGGATGAATCAGTTAATCCAGACCCAAGTGGGAGTAAAAACAGGAGGCAAATGATGTATCTGAATATTGAAAATGAGACATTTTCCATCTAACCTTTGGTTTAGCTCTCTTCCTAAAGATTGTGATGATTAGGCTACTTCTTTGGATATGACCTTCCTTCAGCAGATCACATGAAGATCTGGCAGCTTTTCCATCACATTTGTTCACACTTATGTTTTTTAAAATGCCTCAACAGAGCCAGCACTTTGATTTTCTTTCCATTTTATTCATTTATTTTTTCACATTTTCCACTCTGAGTGTAACTGGAAGTTTTTCCACGCCATTAAACTTGATCCGTTTTGTTAATCAGTCCCCACCACACCCACCACCACTCCTCCTCCCCCTCCTCCTCCTCCTCCTCATACTTTCCAAATAAACCCTTCCAGCTGTGCCCCGCTGTGCTCTGCTGCTAAGTCGGACAGCAGCTCCTTGTTGGAGGATAAGGGGGAAAGATGTTCGGTATCAGGCTGCTGTCGGGACTCTGGAGTTTGTGTTTGTTGTGGCTGACTGGTGGGTTGGCGCAGACGGGAGCGATGATCCTAAGAGACACCCTGGAGCGGGACCCGGTCAGTCTGAACGACATGTTCCGAGAGGTGGAGGAGCTGATGGAGGACACTCAGCACATACTGGACGAGGCAGTGGATCAGGTCTGCGTCACATTTTATTCATGAATGCAAGGGGAGAGTGTTACATTACACATATTACTCTTGTTTACTTATATTTTGCTTTCAAACATCCAGGTTTTATTGTAAACCTTTAAGTGGTGCAATAGTCTTCCAGGTTTCCTCAGGGTCATTTTGCTTTTGTAAGGCCATTTCATCTTTTTCCGTCACTTTCAGTCCATACTTCATACTTGTCTGTGTTGAAAAGTGCCATTGTTTTTGTTCAATGAAATTATAGCACATTCATGAAAAATGCCAAAAATAACAGTTTGAAAGACAAGAACTGTTATTTGCAACAACAGGTGATTCCCAGTATTCCTACCCCCTAAAAATGCAGTAGTTTTTACCTAAAATGTATTATTTTTTAATTCATTATTGTATGTTAAAGCTGGCCTACTTTTACCAAGCCCTCGCTGGTGGAACAGGGCCGTTTTTGTTGAAGTATTATCTCCCACTGGAGTACAGCATGGCTTAAAAGATGAATTATATTGGCAACCACTTTTAAATACACCTTGATTGGAAAATTTGAGAAAGATGACAAGTGCGCTGCAGGTCTTCCACTAACTATTGGTGCTCATGGAAGGGAATGTTTGATTAGAGGATTCGTTACCAAAAAATGCGAGTCCAGGCACTCAAAGTGATTATAAAGTAAAAAAAAAAAAGCCGTTATTGAATGGGCTTAACATAAAAAAATACACCAACGCGCATCAGTCTCAAACAGGGTCAGTCAGACCACATGACCATCTATCACTGCTTCCGAGTCCAACCGTTATGCTCTCTAGCAAACTGAAGCCTTTTATAGTTATGGAGTTCATCACCATCGACACCCTCACTAAAAACAAAGTAATTTACAATGACAATGTCGCTAACGTCGGGCCGCTGCTTCATGTAATCTACCCATTCTATTAGAGTAGACGGATGAGACACTTTCTCTGTTCTGTCTTCTTTTGATAAATAATGCACCCCATGTCTCCATCTTTGAAATTTGGCCCTTGTTTGAGTGATGAAAATGTTTTTCAAAGATTTTTCTGAAGTAGTATCATGTTTTAAACTGTACTAGTTAATCAATTCAATTCAACTTTATTTGTGTAGCTTCATTTCACGACAATGTCGTCTCAAAGCGCTTCACAGAGATTGGGCTATTAATAAAAATAGCCTATTTAAGCTAACCAGCAAGATTGCATTGAATCTTGACTTCAATCCAATCTGAAAGTCAAGTCCTTATTGCTTCGGTAGATGGAAGGAGGAAACCGACTTCAGCTTAATTTATGCAATGGAAACGATTATCCACCAAGAAATTGGTGGATATATGTTTTCTCTGCTTGATACGTGCCAATGACTTCACCCTACTTAAACAGACATTATCTTCACAACCACGGGATGTGTCTTTCCACATCATTGTTTAAGAAATGAGAAGCTTTCATTGCATCAGTTTGGGTTAAATATCTTGTTGTCATCTTAAAGATAATTCCCATTCAGTAATTTTCCAACAGGAAGCTTCTACCTATTTGGTTTAGTTATATTCAGGTGGTGACTTTTAGTTATTTACCCTAGGACATCTGGTTTTAAGGGTTACTACTAGGGAACTAGACAAATGGAGGGCGGGTGAAGTTTCAGTCCTTTAGAAGAAAACAAAATTAAAGCAGATTAACAGTGTTTCAAAGTCACATGAGACTTGAATGACACAGATGCCAAGAGATGCATCTGGCCTCTAAGCTAACCCAACACTGTTAGCTAAAGCCTCATCAGGAAGGACGGCTGTCAAGCCATTCATAAGGAGGGAAAATGGGGGAAAACAGAATGGGACTTAATGGGACAAGAACTGGACTGGAAATTTGTTTAACAGGTTTTATGGAGGGATGATCCCTCTGCGGCACTCAGACCTCAACATTTTGAAGCAGTGAGGGATCGTCTGGACAGAGAACGAAACAAAAGGCAGAAACATCCAAACATGAGCTTTAAAAGTCCTGCAGAACTATAAATGAAGACTATTTAATAAAAGTCTTCCTAAGAGAGTTCAGGCTGTGATGAAGAACAAAGCTGATCATAGCAAATATAGATTTTCAGAGACGGTAGAAATGGATGAAAATTGTGCCATACATACTATATTTTAATTTCTTTTAAAGAGTTTCTACCTTATTTTTTGTGAAAAACAGCATTGTATTCTGAAAGTCTTATATATCTCATATTCTGTTTTTTTGTTGCACAGCAAACTTTAGGAATGTGCTGCAACACAGCACAAAGTTTCCACTTCTGCTCTAAGTCTGACCTACATCATAATGAGACCTATCATTCACCTCAGTAGTACCTCAAAATGGATTTCATCTAGCCTGTTTAGGAAAAGAGAAAAGCTTTCAGCCCAGAGAATTCATAGTCTTCCCTTTATGCATAAAGGTGAATTGTGTTTAATTGAATCCATCAGATAATAAGTGAAAATGCAAAGATCACTTCAACCTCACTGGATCTGCATCCCAGCTACCACAACGAGACCATGGAGACAAAAAAAAGCAGAGACGGCGCGACCCATGTCCTGGACAGAACTGATAAGGTGGGTTCTCACGCCCAAGTCCCTTTTTAAAAATGCTGTAGCGGGCTAAGTGGGCTGGAGGGGTTGTGATTAACACATTAAGAATGCAGACTGTCTTTTTTCATCTGTAGGAAACTAACAACAGAACAGGAGAGACATATCTTTCCCACATCCACATGGAGGTGGGCCAATGGAACAATGTGAATCACGTGAGTCCTTTGCTTTTCTTTTCATTCTGGGAATATTTACGGTTTAAAGGCCCAGACTGTCCATTGAGAGCTTAATCTAACTAGGAGTGGGTTGACTGAAAAGAGAAAAAACTTTACTAACTTTGAAAGGTTCAAAAACACAAATGGCCAAAATGAAAACCATTAAAAAGGTTGCAAAATGTTAAGAAGTTTAACAAAAATTAATCTAAGAGGAATTAAAACAAGTAGCTTGTAAGGAGTGGGAGGCAACTAGGTGTCAGGGGAACAAACATTTGAGTAAAAACCTAAATGAATCTTAAAAAAAAGTCCCAAACTAAATCGGGAATAGAATGAGATCCCAGTGCTCTCTGCTGTTTATGTTTCCAGGTGATGCTTTTCTCTGTTTTTCTGGCACAAAGCTTTGGCATTTAGCAAGATGGACAGAAACATAATCCGGCTTCTCCAGTTACAGATGTAATACGTTTCCAAAGTGTAGAAACAACTTTTCTAAAAGAGACACACATCCTTCATGTTTAATCGCTTTCCTGTGGCGATCTCTTTTATTCAGAGCACCTATGTTTAACTTACCATCCACAGTCAGAGTTCTTTCTGAAACTGTGCCTGCATTGTCTGAACTTTCTCTCCTTCTTTTATAAATGATGAGCTCATCCGGGAAAGAGCCCTACTATGTACTTTTCATACTTTTTACTAACAGCAGGCCAGCCTTGGTTGAGGTCATTATTGCTGTTTGCTGCCTGTTTAGGCATTTTCCTTTACAGCGGTGCTTTTGATCTCTTGCTTTCCTGGCAGCTGTACAGATGGTGGTTATGTTAATAGACCTTGCTGCTGGAAAAAATGCCAGGAAGGCAGAAAGGGCCACAAGCTTGACTGGATAAGCTTCTTTCTCTCTTTCTAAAAAAAAGGTTCCCCCGGATGAGCAGTCAAAGTAAAGTTTCATTAGCATGTGAGGGTCTCTGTTATTAATGTCTGATCAATGAAGAATGAATTACTGGATGTCAAACGACAGATGACTTATATGGATTGACAGCAATTTATCCAGGTTTTGTATAGCTTTGCTTTCAAGAAACCAAACTTTATTTACTGCATGAATTTTGTAATTTGCCTGATAAATATTGTAAACATTTCCTTTAAACAGGAAGAAGTGTTAAAGTGTATCTTAGTGAGCAGATCACAGAACTGTTTTGGGTCTGCTTCAGGAAGTTAGCTTGCAAATACCCAGAAACATAGTAAGAAAGAGAAAGAAATGTTGTCTCTTGGAAGCTATGTGTGCAGCACCTAGTTCATAAGCCACTGTCCAACAGAATTATTTATTTTTCTGTCTCTGTTCTGAAAAGCAAACTCTGTGTGTGTCTACAGGTACCCGATTAGTTATGAGGCTGCATGCTGCCCTCATGTGGTTTTAGCTGGGACCAGGGCTTAATACTACACAATAATGCACCATATAATGATAACAGAGAAAGTTATTGTGCCATTATTAGGACTTTGTGTGTCATGATGAGAAAATCTGGCCACCGTTTCTATCTAGACTATTATGTTTTTCACTTGTATGTAAGAAAGTAACAAGCACCACAATCTGGTAGAGGAAAGTAGTGTTGTCATCTACACAGGAGTTTCATCCAGACTCTACAGTCAGTGACCCTTTTTCATGAATTTTCAGGTGAATGACCTCACATGTTTGCTCATCATCCCATTCATCCAGTCAACACTCTACATACAGACATATTTGCTTCTGCTGATACAAAGCAAAAAAAATCCCCTCATCTTCAACATTTTTTACATGTTTCCCTACATCAACACACCTGACATGGCTCCTCGAGAACTCAAGGTTGACTTTGGTTTGCAGAACGTCTAAAGAAACCTGATAGTATAAAGCACAGGCGTCCAAAGTAGGGCCTCAAGGACCTCTGTCCTGCATGTATATGGTAACAGTTGTGGGGCAAAGGGCAAACTAAAACCTGGAGTGTTGTCTTATTTATTTATTTAAATGACAAAGATAAGAGCTGGTTAAAGATCAGGTCTACTAACTTTGGTCCTACTAGGGCTGCAACACAGCAGGGTTTCCATGCATCCCTGCTCCAACACATATTTGGATATATTAAATTTTTTTCAGGTGTGTTGAAACAGGAATATGTGGAAAACTTGCATTTCCATTTGCATTTCAGCTCTCCTAAGACCAAATTGACTAGTTCTGCTCTATGTGCAACAGAAGGAAAATTAAATTTCTTTTTCCCCTGGTATTCTCTCATGATTCATTATGTCACTTCCAAGAACACTTTTATGTGGTAAATTACTTACAGTAACTTCAGGAGAATATTTTCTGGAGCAGCTGTAGTTAAACACATTAGCTGAGTGGTTGATAAATATTCCATTTTCTGCTGTTAGTATTGCTAACAAGGTGAAAAAACAATGTTGAATCACTGCGTGATGTCATTTTTTACTCTTCAGCAGTTCTCCTGATCAGAATTCTGAACAATAAAAATGCACAAAAAAGTAAAGAGTTTTATTATGAAGAGACAAGCAAAGCTAAAACAGAGGGCCCAAGTTGAAGCTAGAAATAATGACACAAAGCCACAGACTAGACCAGCTCTTACTTCTTTTTGAGCAAAATAATTAGTAGAAATACGAGTTGCTTGTGAGCCTTAAGGGAGGCTGTAGCTCGGGGGGTAAGACTAGTTTGTCAGCTGGAAGGTTACCGGTTCGATTTCCCCTGACTACATGCTGAGGAGTCCTTGGGTAAGACACTGAACCCTGTGACCCAAAAAAGCGACTGTTAAATGACTGTAATGTTAATGTAATTGTGATATTTGCTTTTATTAGGATACGTTCAGGGTATGTGGTTTCTATTGGAAGACTTTCTGTCCTTTACATCACCTGTGTTGGGGAAAATGAATATATTAGCCTAATTACCTTGACGTTAGCAAACCACCTGCAAGACCGGTGTCCTTCCATCAGGAAAATGTTTAGGCGAGACCTCGGTTTTGTTGTCATATCATGAGAACAGATTGACACACTTAACCAAAGTCTTTAAACAAGGGTGCCTCTGGTTGACCAGGGCAGAATGGTTCCAGACTTCTGTGTGACGACAAGATCTCTGGAGGGATTCTCGCTGGGGTATAACCTTGTACCATGTCTGTATGTCTTAATGAATTTTCTCCTTCTTGTTTTAGTTTTAAATGTATGTTGAACTTCTTTCTTCATTATTACATTTCCATTCTTCTCAATCTAAAGAAACCAGTCAACAGGAATAACGGCCATCTACACCTGAAAACAGAAAAGAGGAACATTGAGGAGAGGAGTGACATAAAAACCATGTTATGATGTTATTCTGTGAGGGAACTGAGTCTCATTCAATTCAATTCAACTTTATTTGTATAGCGCCATTTCAGGACAATGTCATCTCAAGGCACTTCACAGAGATCATGCTGCTGTGTGGGAAAGATTTATGAGACTCTGCAAGCGTTCCAGATGGAAACAATCCACAATTCCTCATCTGTTATGACTTGTTTTGTAAAAGTATGTGTTTGTATGTGGCCATGCTTTTTATTGTGTGTTAACATCAGAGAAACACACGCACTGTAATCATGTGTGTTTCTGTAAAGATCTCTGCAGATTCATCAGAGGAATTAATAATGTGTTATTGTGAGACGTAGCTTTCATGTGTCTGTCTTCATTTATTGTATGCAGTCTTGTCTCAAAGATTTGGCTCCATATTTCTGCTGACTTTCCACAACCATGCAGAAAGTGCTTATGTGTTTTCTACACACTGGAGAAGAGTTTAATAAATTCACACAGACGAGCAGAAGTTTAGTAAAAGCGTTTGGTCATTTATACTGTGGAAAAATGAATGTTTGCAACAATATATGCCCAGCTTAATTAAAAAAAAAAGCTTTTTTATAAAGAAAATAATCTCTTATTAAAAGATTTCTAATATATCACAAAATATAATATTATTTCTATAACACTCTTTCTTCTTGCTATATTTGAGGCAAGCGGCAATCTCTGGCTGCCGATGGTGACGCTAATGCGGAAGTCGGATTAATAGCAGTTCACCCCTCACCGCTAGATGGCTGGCACCAATAGCGAGCAATCACCATAGACTCCCATGTTAAAATGTCTGATTTCACAGTTGAAGTTCGCTCCAAAAACTTTTTTCGGTTTAATAGGTCCAATTTTCCGTCATGTAAACTCTGGGGGGGGGGTGATTTTTTTTCTAATGCTTCGGTATCGATGTTATTTTAATATTAAATTTAGAGGCGTGTCCTTTTGATTTATGTGTGTTAGAGCGCTATCACTGGTTACAGCTGCTTACTTTCTGCTGGCTCCACCGTGACGGAGCCGTCTCAGCTCTACCTTTTCACCCATTTTGGGATTTTCCGATAATGACGAAACAGCAAGATGGCGACGGTAGGCCCCTCCTATTGGCTTCATTTTAGCTCTTCAGAAACCTATGGGAAACTTGATGTACGCGCTGTCCAGCAATTTATACTGTCAATGATTTGAGGCCAACAGTTTTAATATTTTAGTGTTTTGTCTCATGTTAAGTAATGCTTAATGCTTCAGACTGGACTGAATACGTGAAAATGCTCATTTCTACGGTCTCAGATGCAATAATGTGCGAGGTAAATGGGTCAGCATGTCTTTCATCCCTTCGCTTCAATTCATTCACAATAATAGCTAAATAAATACATGAAAAATATAATCTGCATAAAACAAGAAAAATACTGGAATTAAATAAAGTACTTTTAATGTTAGATTAATTAATAAATTGATATAAACGCAATAAATTAATAATATAAAAAAATACATAAATAACAGTGAATTAGAGCAAATTAATCCAAACTAATTAGTTAGAAGTTAAGAGATAAAATAATAAAAAAAGATCACATGTGGCTTGGCACAAATTTGTGAGAACATACATCAAGAGGTTAAAGATTTATTTGTCTTTAAAAAGAAAAGGTAAAAAGAAATAAGCAATCCTGGGTTGGGAAACATTTGTAAAGTACAGGAGGAGAGCGGTATCGAGACCAAGTCCTTCAGTTTTATTCAGGTTACTGGTACACCGATACTATCCATCACTGTTTCCATGGAAACAAACCAGCTGGCGCACAACTTCAAAAATCATCAAAGATGTTATTATTTTGGAGGGGGGTGGGGGCGGGGGGGGGGTGTAATGAAGACGTGGACAACTCTTACTGTGATAGTCGTTTATAGTTCTATTTAACTGCGAGCTTGGTGATGCTCCGATTCCTATCAAATGAGATTGTTTCAAATCAAGATCACATGTCTGTTTATAGATTATTTACATAGCTACTGTTTGTAATGGTTATCTGTCAAACCCACAGGAGTGCATAGTGGACGAGGACTGTGGAGACCTGAAGTACTGCCTGTATGAGATTGAGAACTCCAAGTGCTTCCCCTGCATATCAACAGATATGGTGAGGACACATCTTGTTCTTTGTTTACCTTAATCTGCACTGATCAGTACTTATGTCCCCAATGCATGCACTATTTTAAAAATGAACAATTGTGTCAGACATATTACTGCAAATACACAAAATATCTATCGATCTGTCTGTCTGAAAAATGATCATGTAAAAAATAACTACACACTCAAAAAACATGATAACAAAGGTGACTTCTGTAATGACCCCTGCCTTGATTCTTTTTAATATTGTGGGAGGTCTTCTAGTCTTTCATAATAAAGCGCCCATGTTTCATAGATATTTTGGGTCAATGCTTTAATGTAATATTAATTTTTAACTCAAAGAATAGCATCAGATCCTTCATTAGGTTTTGATTTCCACTCCAGCAGGATAACCAGCAGGGTGGGTATACCACAACATAAAATGTCAATGTCTCAATGAATTGTAATGTTTTAGGGGCTGGTGTGATGATGTCAAGATGCAAAGAGTGTAATAAAGATGAGTGTTTTAAATACAACTTGCCATCGTTCTAGAACATTTAGTGATTCAGACACTTATTTTTTTTTTTGTGGTTAATCATCCTTGTAGAGAACAGTATATTGTGCCATACATAAAAACAGTGAAAGGGTGCACGAATGCATTCAAAAGTTAACCTGTAAACATTCTGAGATCATACAAATAGATAAATATCAATAAGGGAGTGAGCAGTGTGTATGTCTTTGTACGTATCTTTACCAAATCTTAATTGAAATTATTTGTCAAATATTCCAAGAAGGGCAACATGTTATAGATGGTAAACCCTTAAAACGTACCTATTGGAGATATTTATTTAGAAGGTTTCCATGTTTCCATGAGTTTAAATTACATTAAAAATAATTTCAGTATTTTAAGTAATAGTTTAACATTTCCAGACTTTACTTGACATTCTTTTCTCCATATCTGTGTCCGCACTCAGCCATGCACAAAGGATGAGGAGTGTTGCTCAGATCAGATGTGTGTTTGGGGCCAGTGCACTGCCAACTGCACTAGAGGAACAGAGGGAACTATCTGTCATGGTCAGAGTGACTGCAGACCAGACCTCTGCTGTGCCTTTCAGCAAGGTGAGCTTCATCCTGGAAATAACGCTGTTTAATACCTAAATAACACACTGAGAACTGAAATAACTGTGCGGATCTGGAAAACATGGCAGCTTTGCTGAAACATGGAAAAAGGATGCTTTCTGGACTACACAGTTGTTGCACATTTGTGTCTTTAAAGTTACTTCATGTAAACACACCTGGAATCACTCCAGCAAGAATCACTCTTGCTGGAGTGATTCACAGCTAACTATAAAGCGGCTGGGAAAGGGTTGAGTACCTCTCCGGGTCGGGGACGAGCTCCTGCCCCAAGTGGAAGAGGTTCAAGTATCTCGGGGTCTTGTGCACGAGTGAGGGAAGGATGGAGTATGAGATCGACAGGTGGATCGGTGTAGCATCTGCAGTGATACGGACTCTGCACCGGTCTGTCGTGATGAAGACGGCAAAGCTCTCAATTTAATAGTTAATATCTGTTCCTACCCTCACTTATCGTCATAAACTGTGGGTAGTGACCCAAAGAACAAGATGTCTTATTCATCAGTCATTATGATGTTGAAGTTGAAATCTCCTCTGTTTCATTTTATTCGAACAATCTTATTGTAGATCAGTTGGTGCTATTGAGGCTTTGAGGTGTTATTCTTCCAGTTTTTCAGGTCAATGGCAGTGACATCTTTACAATCTTGACAAGTAATCATTTGATTCTAAATGTGTCACTACCGATCACTGGAGAACAGCTTAAAGATTAATACAAATTTGGTTCATTTTTAGTTTGAGGTGCAACACAAATACAAGTGTGGAATAAACGTTAGCGTACCTTTTCCAAGGGAGGGTTCAGAGAACAGCCATAATCATCATCAGCAAAAGTAAATTCACTGGAGTATCTACTTTAAATAAATTGCTTCATCTGACTTTACAGAGTAATGCAACAGAACTGTCTTCTGTCCCTATTTGTATTATTATGCCTATGTTACTTTATCCCCCACTGCTGATGGTTTGTTTCTCAGTGGGACATGTCAGATCCTGGGTCTCTTATACTGGGAACCAAATTCTGTAGTCATTTGGTTCAGCTGGTTGGAGTTTTTCAGGCATTGGAACAAGGCAGGATGATTTCCACATAACCGGAATTCTTTTCTGACTCAGACTGGTGTTGAAGTGGTGCTGGAGAATCGGACATAGTTGTCTTAAGCAGGGAACTCTGGGACTGGCACCATCTGGACTTGACACCAGGAGATGTGGAGGGAGATGAGGTTGTGTTCAGGTCCTTGACTGAGCTGCAGCGTGACAGAGTGGAGGTGTGATGGGAAAGCTGTAGGCTTGTCGGGCTAGGATGTAGCTCATTTCAGCTAGCAGTGCGATCTTTCATTTTCATTCCAGGATGACACCAATGCGGGTTACCAGTACTGCAACTCATCCTCCCTTTAGTTTTCCGCTGAGTTGTTTATTGAGGTCTGCTCGGACCGTCTTGACACCAGGAGATGTGGAGGGAGACGCATTACAATCTGGGATAAGTTCTGTTAGCACCTGGAGCTCGTCAGTTTTGTTAGCTAGCGAGCTAACGTTACCCATCACAACAACTGGAAGAGACGTTTTAAATCTCCATTTACAAGAGGCAAATGTGGTAATCAGGAAACAGAAAGCAGGTGTAAGACAAACACAAAGGTGAATTCAGAAGGGGACATACTACAAAACAAAACAGGAGGGATGGCATTCAACCACAACATGGAATTTAAAAACTGGAGGATTACCGGCCGACATCAGAAAATATCAAAACTAGAAACTGAATAATATTTAATTTAGCTTTATTTCACTCAGCACAATGGTCTGAGAGAAATGTGGTTTTAGGTTTCTTGAAATGGTTAGAAATGCTAGATTTCTTTACTTTTTCCAACCAAATTTTTCCAACCATCTATCCATTTTCTACCGCTTATTCCCGAACGGCGTCGTGGGGGTGCTGGAGCCGATCACAGCAGACAATGGGCGAGAGGCGGGGTACACCCTGGACAGGTCGCCAGTCTATCACAGGGCCACACACATAGACGAACAACCATGCACACACACACTCCCTCCTAAGGGCAAATTAGAGTGTCCAATCAGCCTATCCCCAAGGTGCATGTCTTTGGACTGTGGGAGGAAGCTGGAGTACCCTGAAAAAACCCACGCTAACATGGGGAGAACATGAAAACTCCACACAGATAGGCCACCGTCAGAGCCAGGGATCGAACCAGCAACCTGGTAGCAGAACAATACAGATGTACAGTGTCAAACAAGACTTAAATGAGATTTAAACTATGGTGAGAAAACAAATGATTCAACCTGTATTTAACTCCATCTCAAACATAGAACCACAACATATAAGTCTCAACTGCAGGGAACGCGGCAAAGGAATTTGTGTTTGTCCCTTTAATAATATCAATCTAGATTACAAAATATATAGTTGGAAAGGCCGATTAGTCACCATAAATGTCTAATGTTTTAAATTCTACTGTAAAAGACTTTGAATGACAGTACTTGTTTGAAAAGCGCTTTATAAATAAAGTTTCATGAGAAGATGTTCATGTCTGTATTCCCAGAAGTATTTTAGCTTATGTTTAATGGTTTCATGAAGACTTGCAGGGCTCTAAGCCTCCTCTGCAGGTGTGTTTCTCCAGCTGCCAAGGCAGGATATTCTCCCAGGGTGATGACTGTCCCTGCTCTTGCACATACTTGCACATACTGAACATAAATGTTCAGAGCCAGTTGCTATTGGCTCTAAAATCTCATTGTCATGCGTTAATCAATCAGGTACCAGCGATGAATTAATGCTTGTCTTCCATCAGGAGGGTAAGACTCCCTTTTGTAGCCAATAATTGATAAGAATATGTCTTTATTTTTGCTCAATTGAGCAATTTATCTGGATTTTACTAATCTGGATAAAGTATGTGTAGTACTGTAATGTATGATAAGCCCATGTGTAACAGCAGTTTATTTAGCCTTTTATATAAATTCATCATTCTGTCTCTGCTTCCGTCAGAGCTTTTGTTTCCAGTATGTAACCCCAAACCAGACAAAGGGGAGTCCTGCCTTAGCCACCCCAACCTACTGATGGACATGCTGGCCTGGGACCAGGAGGGCCCCCGTGGTCACTGCCCATGTGCAGACAACCTTCAGTGTAAACCTCACGGGTGAGAAGAAACACTGAGCTGCATGTTCACAGTTAAGACAACTGTAAAGTTTTAATTGCTTAGTTTGGCTATAAACTTACACTTTTCTTACAGTCGAGGATCGGTATGTGGAGACTAGGACTAGAGGGAGACAGCACAAGGAAATGGTCTCAAACTAACTCTTGGTGATGACCTTGTGGACCGTTCAAAGCACAATCCAACCGTTGATGGACGGCTTATTAGAACACAGGATGACGCATATTGGAATGACTTGGACTCTGTGTCTTATTTAAACATTATTATGAGTGTGTTATATATAGCATAAAGAAAATCGAAACTTGTTTTTAATTTGAACTGAAAACCAAAGATGCTCTATTTTGAAATAAACTGTTAGGTGGACTTGATTCCTACTTTTCTGTCCCAAACAACTTTGAAGCGATCAACAGTAGAGGACAAACTTTTCTCTGTTTTTTAAAAAGTAAGAAAACAATCACACACAAACAAAACATGCAGAATAATATGGAGACCCGTATGATTCATAATTAAATAAATGAATACAACATTTTGAAATGAATATATGACCATGAAATAGTGAAATACCACATTTTAAAATAAATATAGGACAATGAAATCATGAAATAAGGCCACT
>JBAMHX010000011.1:3109489-3125940 GCA_037177515.1 Pseudomugil tenellus
GTTCACTCTGCAATATCAGTAATGTTTACAGTCTTTACACCGATTTGCTCTTTTCAGAATTCATATGCTGTATAATAAACATTAAAATGAGCGTTTTGGTTTTGACATTAGAGAGCGTTTAAAGGTTTCCAGAGACCCAGGAAACCTGTATTTCACCTGTATTTCACACACTGATTTGAATTACAGCTACCTGTAATTAATTTACACTTAATAAAACTAATCGATTGTCCATCCTACATATTAAAAACATTAATTCATTAGTTCCCTGAAATGTAATTTTTTTTCTCATCCTCTCAGAGATGCCATGCAGCTGAACGTCCTGGCCACCCAGAAGATGGTAACACTGGCCCGCAAGATGAAGCACTTGGATATCTTTATTCACATCTCCACAGCTTACGCCCACTGTGACAGAGAAGTCATAGAGGAAGTAGTCTACCCTCCCCCAGTAGACTACCATAAACTCATCGATACTCTGGAGTAAGTGGAATTATTTGATGTTGCCTTGTTTTCAGCGTTTTGTTTTTAATGTATTTAGAAATTTATGAAATACTTAGTTTTCAGATTGCTGTATGCATTAAAAGTAAAGAAGATATTCAGATTAATGTGCATTTTATGCTGATCATGCCAGCATTACTCTGATTTTATAGTAAACAGCTGCTTTGTAGCAGTAATGTAGATGCTATTCTCTGGTTTGGAGCTAGATTAGTGAAGTATTAGAAATTTGAGTGAAACTAGTAATGTAGCATGAAGCTTTTTAGGGAAACTGATATGAGCATGTGTGTGTGTGTGTTTGTGTAGAGTTGACCATCTGGACTGGCAGAGTTGTTTTTGTGTCTGTTAAACAGTAAACCGAGTGAAACTGGAATGAATGACCTAAAATGTGTATTTTTCCAGTCGCTCAGTGTGTGCCAATTTTCTATTGTGTTGCAGTGTCTTGTCTCCTCGCACACTGCAAGTCAAACCTCATGAAATAAAGTGTACTTTGACCAAAATTATCTTCAGATTCCAACATTTGTGCCTTTTAGGCTTGAAATATTTAAGAAGAGGAATGAGGACTTTTTTGCTTGTGGGTATAAATGTTTGCTTTCCAAACATGTAGCGAGCAATATTACTTAACACTAATGCACATTGAATGAGAACCTAGTCAACATGCGGAAACTTAAAGTAGGAATATTGTATTCTACACAAGCTGGAGTCATGTCATTTCAGGTGGCTTATTCTCAAAACGTGAGCTTGTGCAATAAGAAATTGTGAGGGAAAAGGCTCTTAAGAACGACACAGGCTCAAAAACACATCTAGACTTCCTGTTACCTCCGAGTCAATTCCAGAAACAAAATTTTATGGAAACTGTAAGATGAGGAGAGACTGACTGGGAGAGGCAAAGTAAAAAGAATTGTTGCCACGGTTACTGGCTTTGTGAGCCCACAACTAGCAGGTCCGTTTGTCATGAATGGACTGAATTTCTTCCCCAACGCTGGTGCTGAAGCAGCATCCTGACACACTGGCTTCATTTCTACTTTTATGCAGAGGGCAGCACGGTGTGTCACGAAACACCAAAATGCTAAGTTGTGGTTTGGCTTGACAGATTTTTTATAAGCTGCTTCTGTTCAGCTACATGTTCGACCTTTTTATCACGTAGGCAGCTTTTATTCAGTCAGGCAGCTGGCAGATCGACAAAGTATAACCATGTTTGCTCATTTTAAATATCCTATTAAAAACAAAGTCCATTGAAATGGCAAAATGAACTTTTGTTCTCGTTGCAAAACCAGAAAAAACAACCAGGTGAAATGAACTTTTGGGAAGTATGTCTTACATGACCAGATTAATCTGCATACCTCATCAGCATTAATTGACTAACTGACCTCCGTCCAGAGATGAACACGTATCCTTCATATACCCAGGGCTCAGAGTATGAAGGCGGAAAGTTGTGTTGCTTTTAAAGAAACTGATCAAGAACCCTGGTTCTGTGCTGGATACTGCAAGCCTGGACATCTTCTGCATCTTATGCAGTGAGAGGCTTCTTCAGGTCCACCGTCAGAAGAATGGTACTTGTATAATGAGCATGATATACTTTTTACTGGTTCTCAAGAGCCCGAGAATAAAATAGCATTTACTTCTAAGTGAAGATACTTCTCAACAAATCGGGCTGGTGGAAGTTAATTTATTAATTTTTCTTTTTTACTTGTGGGGCTCCGAGAAGTATAGTGCGACTGCTCAGACATTTGAGGTGTTCGTGGTTGCCGTAGAAAAGCATGAAACAATTCAATGGATAGTTTTGATCAAACAGCTGATTGAGGTGGTGAGAAAGTATGAAAATGTTTACAACACAATATTTAAATGTCCAATTTTATGCAAAATGGACTTTAATGAGCTTTTGACCTTTTTATAAGTGTTAATTGTACCTTAACACGATCCCGGAAGTTTTATTTTTCATCTATGTTTTGTAGTGCAGCTTAAGCAGAGCAAACGGCTGACTCCACCGCTCTGATGCTGCATGGTGAACTCTACCCCTCCCCTACCTGAAAACTTTAGCGCGCCATCTCCTCCAGGAAGTGTGCATGTGGCTGCTGCTGCGATCTCGTCCATCGACACGCTCCCTGCACACAGACTACATACAGCCTCTCTGGCTGCTCAGTGCGAAGAGCTGCAGAGGCAGAGAGCAGTTTAGGAGAAATGCAGATTCAGACGTTCACAGTTCTGGGTAGAAACCTCGCAGTAAAAAGTTAATGATATGGCAAAACTTTGGTTTAGTAGATGTTGAAAAATGCATAATAATATTATAATGTATGTAGGATAGACTGTATAATGGCAAATATAGCAAATTTTGGAACCTTTTAAAGACACGAAGAGTCTCCTGCACAACCTGCCCTGCCGTGGACAAATTGTCTCATTAATTATGAAGTAAGTGGATCAGTTGTTCTTGCCAATAAAAGCACAGACAGTCCACCCGCAGTGACTCCCGCCCGTTGTAGATGCGTCTTCTCGTGAAGTACGAATGGACCAGACCACAAAGAAGGCAGGAGCAAACTTCTTGCTTCTTCTAGAGAGTATAACAAGCTTAAATCCTGGTTTCTTATTTGCAGCTGAAAGTTTATCAGTACAGATCAGATTTATTTTTTGGTCTGCTCCCGGTTTTGTCTTGGGAGGAAAAGAAAATGACATTTCACAAGCATGAAAAGAAAGTTGCATCAATGTAATTACTGTTGAAATGAATAAAATAAGATAGACCCGTTTATTTTCTGTGTTTAGCTGGATGGATGACGAACTAGTGTCTGCACTAACTCCCAAGCTGATTGGAGAGCGCCCCAACACCTACACCTACACCAAGGCTTTGGCCGAGTATCTGGTACAGCAGGAGGCCGGAGACCTTAATGTGGCCATTGTCAGACCCTCCATAGTCGGAGCCAGCTGGAAAGAGCCCTTCCCAGTGAGTAAAACGATCTCTTCTTATTGCTTTGCTTCTTTATGAAAAGGAAATTTAATCAAAAATATGAAAGAACTGTTCACTCTGAAAGAATAAGCACCTGCTCGTGTAGGGACCAAAATACTGGATACAGTTTTATTTAGTTGTGTTTTTGCTAAGTAACACATCATATGTGCATAAAGGAAATATGGCTAGCCATGTTGGAAACTTCCTGACTCCACACACACGCTCTCTGTACAGCTGAGCAGTAAATGTGTTGAAGGCAGCAGCTGGACTTTTAGGAATGTGGAGTAAAGAAATGGTGCTTTGCAACAGAGTAGTTGCTGGAAAGCAGAAGGATTTTTAGGTTTTATTTTAGGAAAACTAATAATCTTTGGCTCAGATTCTAAATGACATTTTAGCTGATTCAGAATTAGCATAGCGTTTTTTTCTTTGTCTTAACACTTAATGGGCATTTGGGAAAGTTTCCTCTGAATTAAAAAATATTTCTCTTCTTTATAAATTAAAGTGTTTCTTCTTTTTCTTCCCCAGGGCTGGATAGACAACTTCAATGGACCGAGTGGGATATTCATTGCTGTAAGTGCTTCATACACAACTATGAGAGTTGTATTATGAAGTATATTGCAAAGTTTTGAGGGGTCTTTTGATCACAAATCAATAAACAAGCTTTTATTAGATGAGGAGGTTATTTTGGGATTGCAGCTGGTCCATTGTGCCACATTTTAAAACGCATTACCCTTTCCTGGTTTAAATTCTTGAAGTGTCGGACTAAAAGATGGCTCTGGGGTCCCTGAAAGACTAAAACTACACTTAAGGCTGCAGATTTAGACTTTTTATTTTGTTGTTGTTGGACTCTTACATGTTATCATAAAGCATACTAGCTTCTAATTATCGTATCTCTTATCTTTTTAATTATTAAATGCATTACTATTTGCATCATGGCCCATCCCTCCCCCTCCAGGCGGGGAAGGGGATCCTGCGTACGATGAGAGCATCTAATGATGCTGTGGCCGACCTGGTGCCAGTAGATGTGGTGATCAACACCACGCTTGCTGCAGCTTGGTACAGTGGATCACAGATGCGTAACAGGTTTGAAGCTCGCCGACACCCGATCAACTTGTTTTAACACGACTGTCATTTAGACTTCTGAAATATCTGACCTTCCTTTCAGGTCTAAAAACATCCTGGTTTACAACTGCACAACTGGGGGGATCAACCCCTTTCACTGGGGGGAAGTTGGTATGTCTTTTATTTTTATATTGGCCTCCATCTGAACACAGTTAAGCCATGCTTAGACATGGCCTCTAATGACATAGTCTGACTGTAACCGGATCCACTGCTCACCTGCACCAGCAGCTTGTCTCTCACTGCTTACAGCGTCAGCACCAGAGTTTGGTGTTTAAATGATCTACATTCACTACCTCGATGTGTTTTCTTCTATAATGTGTAATTAATTTTAGAGGTGTGTTTTCTAACACAATGTTTTGGAGTAAAACAGCAAGCACATTTATAAGCACATGAAAAAACTGATTTATACCTTAATTCAGATAATTCCAGTGATAGATACGATATAATCCAATGTTCTTTATCGAACAATGAATTATTGATTAACAAATCAGATTTCACCTCATTGCTCTTTGTGAATATAGACATGCTGATCAGATTTTTGTTTTTACATCTGTACATGTGTAAAAGGTGCCTGTCTTTTCAGCATCTTGTGTGTAAAAAAAGACAGAGGCTGCACAGTCTCAACAAGAGCTAAACACACGCAAGAATATGTGCATAAAGTAGGTGTAAAAAAGTCACGTGTAGGTTATGTACAAAGGCTTCTTGGCTATCACGTTAGTAGCTTTCAACAAAAACTGGAAAAAATGTAGAAAAAAGTGGAATTTGTGTCATCGCGTACACACAGAAAAATGTAGACAACAAATATGACATTTCTGAAGTGCAGGCAGAGGCATCAGCTCTGATTAGTGATAATTAACATTACCGAGTTACTCAGAAATATAAATACCCATTTATATTTTGATTTGCTCTGATTTAAAAACAAAAATGATTCAGTATAAAGCTGTTGTAACTCGTTCACACTGTTTTGAGTTTGCTGTGTGGAAATGATGATCTCAGTCTGACTGGATTTGGCTGGAGTTTGGTTTGGCTTACTGGTTTTACTCTGTTGATCAGCTTCCCTGTTTTAGATTTCTCATTTGATCACCTGACGAGTATTTCCTGAAACTTCCTGCCCTTTATCTAAATGCTAAACAATCTCACAAATAGATCTGATGTGTGAAGCTCGTTAAATGACTTCATCTAAATCTTTAACCTCAGTTATTCGCTTTTCCACATAGAGCAAGATATATCAAGAAAATGCAAACTCAATGAAAACGCAATAAACATGCAAAGTGAACTCGCAGCTGGTTGACTGTAAAAGCACAACAAGCATGCAAGATGATGTGATATAAATAACAAATCTTCCATACTGACACATGTGCTGTCTTAGACACTTTTTATTTTTCTCATTTGATTTGAAGTTATATGGATTAGTTCAGTTGTATAATTTAATTTTCTAGACCATCAAAGTTGAGCAATTAAAGCATCGACCTGCTTTTTAAACTTTAGTTTTAACAAATCAAGTGTTGCCGAAAACGGTTTGTAAGGAAAAACTGCTTGAAGCTGCTTATTTATCCCGTGTTGAACAACCTTTTCTTCGTAGAGTACCATGTAATATCTACATTCAAGAGGAACCCCCTTGAGCAGGCTTTCCGCCGGCCCAATGTAAATCTCACATCCAATCACCTAATCAATCAGTACTGGATCGCTGTGAGCCACAAGGCTCCTGCCTTCCTCTATGATCTGTACCTCAGGCTGATTGGACGAGAGCCCAGGTAACCTCATCGTCGCCAAGCAGGATGCACCATACCCGTGCTGTCCTAACGGTTCACACTGATGCATCTCTGCTGCTTTATCCTCCCACTTTTCTTTTAGTGTAGCCGGCTAACATTGTAGCTGTAGTGTTAATGTTTAGATACGCTTGTGTGCCGTTTTGTTTGCGATGAAGGATGCATAACCCAGCGCTTTCTTCAACTAGACAGCGCTGATGGGTTCTGCAATCTTTATATTTTGCTGATTTCAGTTTATTTCATATTGGGTTTCCAAAACATCTGCGCTGCATTCACCTCAGTCCTACTCAGACACAGACAGAGGTGGATTTGTTTGCAGATTCTTTTGGGAACACCACCCAGATGTTGACCCTTGACAAATCTCTGCTAGCAGCCGCATTAGCCCAGCTGTGAGAGCTGGATCCAGTGTCACATGATGGTGCTAATGACAGACTAGCAGAGACCAAACCATTACACAGGCCTTGCAGCTTGCTTTGTATGAGTAAGAGGAGGAACAGCACATTCTTTTTCATCTGTACTCGTTGTCCCGTCATATATGTATCTCTTCCCTACAGAGAACTGTATAAACATGACCTTCAAGACCAATCCCTTAGAGCAGGCCTTCAGAAGGCCCAATGTCAATCTGCGCTCCAACCCCTTTACTAATCAGTACTGGACCACTGTCAGCCACACGCTGCCGGCCCTGCTCTATGACTGCTATCTCAGGCTGACGGGCCAGAGGCCCCGGTAAGATTGCACCTGCCCCACCCTCGGCTCTCTCCTCCTGCCAGTCAGTCCTCCCTCCCTTTTCCCACACGGTCCTACACCCCCACCCTTTGTGTGTTTGTGTTCAGACAGGAATTGTGGAAACGAGGATGGGTGCAGGGCAGAAGAACCTGTTTTGTAGTGTCTTTGCTTGGCATCGACTGGAAGCATGTTTTATTTATTTTTTTTTCATTTACAGACTATGCCTCCAATCACTTTTTTGTGAATTAAAAAGTGCTGTGAACATGACATCCGTTATCACTCACATTTTTCACCCAATCTCTGGAAATCTGGGGCACTGCGGGACTTTTCGGCCAGTCAGAAAGTTTTTGCATGTTTACATATTAATAAACCAGTGATTTTTCAGACAGTAAAAGCTTTTTTATTCATAATTATTGGTCAGATTTAATGTAATTTAACTGTCTGAAATGAATTTGGCTTAGTGTATTTGCTCACATGGACTGTGGGAGGTGATTTAAATCTGATTTGTTTTTTTACCAGTTGCCAATAAATGATCCTTGCCTTTTTTATGTGTGAAAGAATCATGCATGTTGCATCCTTTTGAGTCTCTCTTCTGAACTTAAAGAATCTGAGTCATTTCAATTGGCCTCTGTTGGGGGGTGTAAACTGTATTAATGTGAAAATAAATTTTAAAAAATTGTAATATTTAAAACTACATAACTCAGATTCTTTATGCATCATCTAACTTGGCATTGCTGTTTTCTGTATGCTGCTTCTCACTACTTTCATGTTTTTAAATGATCATTTCTTACATTTGGCTTATTTACTAACAATGAAATTAATTTGGCTAACCGGATTTGCTCCTGTTAGGTTGACTCTGCTTGCTTATATAAATTTAGGACCACAGCTGATTTTTATTACATTTTTTTTTTTAAATTCTGGTTTAAAATTAATGATTGAATTTAAAATCTGAAATCTATTTGAAAGTGTATTATCTGTCATCCTGGCCTATAAACAGATTAAATCCGGTTAGCTTTTACTAATTTGGATAACACCCCAGATTTCACACAGTGCTTTGAAAGTTTGAAGCCCTTATTGTTTGAAATATTTCCGTTTAAAGGCAGATTAATCGTAAGTTTCCTCCTTAATCTTGTCCTATGACCCACTTCCAATGTGTGGTGCTGCATTTTGTACATCGTAGATTAAATATTGCTGAGTCTTTTTTGGGCTGCAGTGACTTAGCGTTTTTATGAAGTCTATAAAAACTCTTATGGACATATGTCGTTTATGTTAAATGTGTTAAAATGAATTTCATTGGAACCAAAGCAGCTATAAAACTAGCTTCATCTCTGTGTGGGCAAGTTTTGGAGACCGAAACTGCGTAGTCTGTCTTTAAATTTTTGTTATTTTAAGCGTCTAAAAGTATAAAACCAATAAAATTGTTGCTGTCCAATGAAATGTTAAGCATTTTGCTAAATCTATTATTTTTTCTTCATGTTGCCTTTGTGACTAACACCTAATAGGCTGTAATCAGTTAGTCTTATAGTCTGCAATGTTTCAACTATGCAAACCTAACTCTGCCCAGAAAGTCTTGTTCTCCAGTTTCTTTTGGTGTTTTTGGATCAGGTGAGATTTTCTCTGAACAGCAACAATACTGATTTAAAGCATCATTCATAAGGTCGACAAACTCATGGCACTGCATCAACTAATCAAATCAAAGTACTGAAGTCATGCCCATGGCTTAATCCCAAAAGTCAGATGACTTATTTTAAAGTCATATATTAAATAAAGAGTGGTTTGGACTCTGCCTCATCTGACATTTTTTTTATTTGTAAATTGAACATTTATGTCAGATGGTTGAACTTCTGCCACTGCTTCCCAACTCCCTTAAACGGTGTCCTCTTTAATTTTCCACCTGTTTAAACCAGTTTCTCTCTTCTGATCCCACTCTGTCAGCCCCAATCACTTAAATGCTTCATTTTTCTCACCTCTGTTTCTTCTATGTAATAGTTTTGTTTTTTTTTTAATAAAGAATGATGAAGACAATAACTCGCCTCCACAAAGCCACGATGGTCCTGGAGTACTTCACCAGTAACTCCTGGATGTGGAACACCGACAACATGGCCATGCTGCTGGCCCTGATGAGTCCTGAGGATAGGAAGGTATAAAGGGTGCATTGTCCGTGTCGTCTTACACAACATTCAGACGAGACAAATCTACAGCTTGGTGCATTGTTGTCTGATAGTGGTCTGGGAGCAGCAGAGACATTCATTCACTGCTGATGTCAGGATGTTGTGAAAGGAGGCGTTGTTCAGGATAACTGTCTGGGAGAATTTGCATTCCTGAAATACGCGCTGCTTAGTTTGAGAGCAGTAACTCCCTCAGTTTGTGAAAATGTCATTTAAGTGATGTTTAATCCAAAATAAAAAAAAAGGATTGGTTACACTGTTCGACTTGTCCTTTTTTATTTATTTACTTCCTTTTTTTTCCTCTAGGCGTTTAACTTCGACGTGCGTCAGCTGGATTGGGCGGAGTATATGGAAAATTACTGTATGGGCACCAAAAAGTATGTCCTCAATGAAGAGCTGTCGGGGCTGCCTGCGGCACGCAAACACCTCAACAAGTAAGGACTCGAGTCAGATGTCTTCTACTGTATGTAGCCCCAGTGCAGTGTCACTTTTTTATGTAGCCTTTCCTTATGACAGATCAAAATCTTGTAATTCCTGGTCCCACGATGGAAGCTTGTTGCATTTATCATGAATCGTAGCTGATTTGTATTGATAACAAGGCCAATGCCGTTGGAAGCGACGGCTAGGGCTACATCCCCGAACTCCCCCAATCCTCCAATTACGCAGTCCTCAAATACTAACAATACAATGAATTCGTAATACCCTTTTAACTATATTAACAAGTCGTATCATATTTATAGTGTTGGGGATATTATGGTTTCACTGCCGTGTCCGCCGATGGCGGATATCCTTCGTTTAAGCAACTTAAACAATTTTTACTCAAATTTCTAGCTGCTGCTAGTTTTAACTAGAATTAAGAGATCTGAACAAATCACACCAGTTTTAAATATTTAAACTGGTTTCCAGTCAGTCACAGGATAGATTTTAAAACCTGCTGATTGTTTATAAATCCCAGAACGGTTTAGGACCAGAATACATCTGTGATATGTTCAGAGAATATAAACCAATCGGAGCTCTTAGATCCTCCACTTTGTCACCCTGCAGCTCTGCTAAGAACCTGAACATCACTGCAAAGCTCATTGCACTTTCAACAACTGACTTATACAAGGAAAATTTTGTTCCAGATGTTAAAAGATCTCAGCTTAAAAGAAGTAGTCTGCTCTGACCTTTCTTGTAGATGTATTCGGTGTTGCCTTTCCACTAAAGTCTGGTTCAATCTAATGCGATTCAGCCTGTTCTGCTGTTTAAAGTACAGGCAGCAACATCACAACCAGAAACTTTGTCAAGAAAGCTGGTTCTGTGATCGGAGTAACTCTGGAGCTGATCGTACAAAAGAAAATGCTGCACAAGCGGATGAAGATGATTAGGGCTGTAAGAAAATATCGTTTTATCGCAATATTTTTTTACACAATACATCGAAATGCAAGGTCTGCAGGTCTTATTTCTCCTTTATTGCAGCTAAAGACACTAACATCTATGAAATGATATTCTTGTTTGTATGATCATAGTGTTCCCAGATTGAACTGTACCAGACACAAGGATGTATTTTGTACTTTATGTACGCCAACATGAAACCAGAAAAACGCCATTAGACCACCTTCTCATTACAGAGATGCACATCACCTGAGTAATTGGTTGTAGTCTTTCTAGCCTGTTCCGCTTGGAGTAGGACAACATGCATAAAGAGGATGATGTGGTCAAAATACTCATTTGCCTAATAATTCTGCACACGCTGTACAGTCAGTGATTGATGACATGTTGGACCCTTTCATAGAGACGTTTTGTAGAGAGACTCCATGATGGCTGCACGAATGCTGCTTATAAAGAGAATATGTCCTTTTCGGGTGAAGTGTGGTACATACAGAGTGCTGTTGTAGTGTCGTATTATTTCACCTCCAAAGCACTTAGCAGCCTCCCTCATGCTTTCGTTGGCGATGTTTCTGTCTCTGATAACTATGGAGATGGTTTCATATCTCCACTCTTGATGTTCGTTGGGTGATTTATCGATTTTAATCGATTAATTCTAATTTGTTTAGATTTACTTTTGAAAATCGAGACTTTTGGGTCTTCTTACATAGTAACGTCAGCGTATCCCTGCTGATTACCCACAAATCTGCATAAACACACCAACATGGCAGCTAGAAAAGAAGAGCTTGTTCCCTATAAAGACCAGTTTCCTTTATTATGTGAAGCTGGTTTGGTTTTACAAACATGGATTTGGAGCATTAATGCCTCTTTGCTAAATCTGTTCAAGGGCTGTTGCTACCAAAAGGTGGGAGCGCAACAAATTTATTTCAACACCTGAAAGAAAGGCGTTCAGTGAAGTGGGAGGAATTGTGCGTCTACGACACGCTCAAAGCAGCAACTGCCTACAAAACCCCACCGATCCACAGTAGGGGAATTATTTTCACTCTGTCCACTAAGAGAAGACGTGCACGATGGAAAGCCATCACGGATATAGTCTAAAACTAAAAAGCCTTTTTGAAAAATAAAAATTTCTGATTGTAATTTTTTTAAAATCTAAGGGGGAAAAATCTATTTAAAATCTGATTTTTCACGGTTCCAACGCCTCCTTTACCAAAACCATTCAACTTCAGCATTGAGGCCTAAGTTTTTCCCAAACCACTGAAGGGCGTCTTCTCCTCTCCTGATATAACTTGATCCGATGAGCCAGATCTTAGTGACTGGCTTGTCGTTAGTTGTCTCTGCTGCATACTTGGTGCAGATCTGGTGTCATATTCGGATCTTGAGGCCTGCTCTTCCCCCCTCTGAAGTTTTAGCTCTGTATCTTCCACTCTTGGCATTTTTCTTGTGTTGTCTGTAACAAATTCACTGAAAGTCTGCTTTCAGCAATCTTGATAATCTTTCTTGCTAAACAAGTGTTACCCCGGTTTCTGTTCTCCATCTTCTTTGTCATTCCACCATCTTCTCAGTACAATTTTCTTGCTTTTGCTACATTCATTCACAGACAGCGACTTTGGTGCTTCAGGAGAGGAGATATGTTTGTCTTTTTCACCTAATGACACGTTTCATGACTTTGGATTATCTTCAGGATCGAGCAAGATCCTAATAGGCCTGTCATAATAACAAATTTTGCTGTGCAATTAATTGCCTCAGTAATTATTGCAATAAACGATAATATTGTGCTAAGCGCTTAATGTTGTAATTTTTAGACAATTATCAACTATTATAATGATAAAGCTGTAATAATGAAAACTTTTAGGAATAAACATAAATTTCTTGAATATTTAGCTTGATGTGCTGACTAGTTTATGGTTTTTCAGCGTTTCAGCAGTGTGGTTAACTGGAACATATCTGGTCTTCGAATGCTTGTAGTTATTGTTACCAGATCCTCTCTCACCAAATGTGGGACAATGTGAGATTCCACTCTGTCAGGACAAAGTCTGTTAAAAATAAACTCTCTTATACCCTTTGATATTAAAATGGTTATCCAAACATGACAAATCTATTATTTATTTAAATTCAAGTTCTCTGACATATGCAAGCAGCAAACGTTTTCATACTATTTTTTTGCTCCTTTCACGTTATGAAGCCTTCCTGTACAATCAAACAGAATTAGCATAAAAGACTTTAATTTTTTTTTTTATTTGCTGGCTTGCATTTATTTCAAACAATATAACTTTACCACCAGAACATTTAAGTGTTTAGTATGTTGTAAAACAACGTAGGGGTACTCTGCCCACATTTTTCCAATGGAACATGCAAAAATGCTACATGCTGTTTCACGTCATATTCCCCATCGTGTGACACAAAAAATAACTGACAAACATCGTAAAATACCCACTAAAAGTCTTCCTGAACAGGTTTAACCCATGGCTTTATGCTTTCCAGTCTTTCTGGTAAGAACACTATCTATTTTCGCTGCTGCCGTCTCTCTGTTCTCCATGATGGATGTGCGTTTATTTTTTTTCCACCTGTGGGTGTGCGCACCGTGGATGTGCGGGAAGTTCCTCCTCCTAGTTTGACAACAGTGTAAATCAAATCCAGCACGCAGTGTGAAAAAAAACGGCCGTGACAGCCGTAGTTTTTATTTTTTTATTCACAAATGTGAAGCCTGGTCGCAAAAATGCGGGACAGCGCCGGGATTTGCGGGACGTGTGAAAATTGAGGGACTGTCCTGCACAAAGCGGGTCATCTGGCCAGCCTACTTGTAGTTCAGGGTCCATTCAGCAGTTGCATCGTGTCTGCTCTTATAAGGGCTCATGTTTTACTTTGACAACAGAGTAAAACTGAATGAATGTCTCATCTCCTTCAGGCAACGTTGTAGACAAAAAGCATAGCTGCCTCTGAATTGCCCTCATGCACTACGATACACCGTAGTGAAACATATTTAAATCCAGGTAAAGAAAGAAAAAAAACAAATACATTTATTGTGACCGGAAAACTTTTTACGCTCATTATTTCTTATCACGCGATTAATTGACTTATTGCTTATTGCGACAGGCCTAGCTCCTTATTGAGGAGGTGCACTCAGGGCTTTCTTTTCTTCATTCTCTCTTTTTCCACACTCTTTCTTTTCAGTGCAGTTTTCCTGTTTCAAAATCTTGTTTAGATGGTTCTTAGTTTTGAGTTTAATCATGGTCAGATGATCCTGAAAGCGCATACGGACCCCCCGCATCCACACACGGCTTGGCCACTTTATAAGCAGCTCGCATGCTGAAAAAGTGTGACTTAAATCAATAAAATGTTCAAAAAAAGGGTGAGTAAAATGTCAAGTTAATAGTAGATTAACTGGTTTCCCTGCAGGATTACATCTGGCTAAATGAGTCCACTGCTTGTAGTCACGATCATGTTTAGCGTAAAGACGACACGTTCATAATGTTCTGTTTGTGCAACATATTGCACTAAACGAACTCGGCATAATCTTTGTTTACAAACTGTAAAAATAAATGCGATGGCAGCAGCGGATGTGTCTGAAACTACGTCAATGAACACATCATTTTGACGTCACTCGTCAATGTGTCTAAGTGGACCGAGTCCAGTTCTTTGATTTGTGTTTTCACATCATCCCGTAACTAAGCAGACTTTCTGAACGGGCTCGGATCAGAACCAGTAAAGCTGCTGTGAATGTGCCCTTCCATGTGTTCATGAGTATAAAGAAAAGCAAATGTTAAGATGAGAACTTTACCAAAGATGATTTCTAACCTGTGCTTTTATTTTTTTCAGGCTGAGGAATTTACGCTACACCTTCAACACCGTTCTGGTTGTGCTGATTTGGCGCATCTTCATCGCCAGATCCCAGATGGCGCGAAATATCTGGTACTTTGTGGTGAGCCTCTGCTTCAAATTCCTGTCGTACTTCAGAGCTTCCTCCACCATGAGATAATGAGCAAGGGGACGTGGATGAGAGGTGCCTGTGCTGGTTTCCATGACGCTTTAAAGACTGCAGAGAAACGCAGTGAACACGCTGGATGAGCTGCAACACTCTGGGATGTTGTCTAGATAAAAGATGTCGCACCACAACATAAATTTACTCTGCTTGGGCTACTTGTAGAAAAAAATCACGGCCTCATTCTGTAGATCTCCAGTCAGTTCGGTTATTTTGTTGCAGCTTTTCTTTTGCTCCCATTTCAGATGGCAAAGCTGTGCATTGAAGTTCTTAGCAGTCTTTCCCTTTTTTTCATTTAGCTTCTGTGTTTCTTAACATAAGAACTCAAGCAACACTTTTGTTTTCCTTTTTGCTTAAGTTAATGTTTATTCAGCAGGACTTTCATCTGGCAGGCAGCATTTGCAAAGCAACACGAACCTGGAAAAAACAGTTTGCTGCATTTTTAAATGGGATTGTTCAGGGACACACTGGCAACATGTTGCCTCCCCCTCTCTTTTTTTTATATAAGATTTAAACCCCATCTCCTTGTTGGGAAGCAACGTGTGAATTGGACTCCCACAAGGACCCGTTCCTCCTTTCTGCTGGTTAAAGAAGAGATTGAACCAGTGATGCCCCCCTGTTATCTCAGACTGCTGCAGTTCTCTTCTTACAAAAAGCACATCGTAATGGATTTACTGAGTGCCTACAAACTTAATAATCTTGCATCAGCGGATCTTGCAAAAACATCTTTTCTTATTTCTTTGTGTGACTGAAGTAATTTGTGTCCATAAGTTGAAGCGTTTTTGCCAAAATACCTCTTAGCTGATGGCTCAGAGCTAAGCGGAGGATGAGATGGGTCACTTTTTTCAGCTTTTTTCTTCCATTTAATAGGAAAGTAAATCATCTGTACTGGTATCTGGTAAGGTTCACTGTTAAGTACACGTCTTTTAAGTAGCACTAACTTGAGTTTATTGTGTCTGAATTGGTTTTGTTACTGTATTCATCTTATGTTACATAAATACGTGTGTGTTGGTGGAACTGTTACAGGATTTAGTCTGTTGTATTGGTAGATTATTGATCTGCGACACTTTTCATAAATATTTTCTTCCTTTTTAAAGAATTTGGCCTGTTACAGATTTGACATTTCTACAGACTTTTATAGGAATTTATCCTCATTGCCATATTAAGCCTCACATGCACTTTTTCAGATTCAACTTGTGTTGCATTAGTCATTTGCTGAGTCATCATGAGTCCATAAGAAGCAGGGCGGCTACTTTGTTCTTTGCGCTTGCATGTGTCGTCTTTAGGTGTCTTTGTAACTTCTAATCCTTACTGGTTTTCCCTGATGGTGCACTGGTTTCACTGAGCAGTGGGATTTTTCACACACTTGTACACAAGATCGTTTAAGTGGATGCATCAACCCTGAATTGTGCCTGAACTTTTATCAATATTCTAATGTGAATAGAAAGAGCGACCGGATGTATGTTTTCTAACTATTTTTGTGTACAGCTCTTTTTGGATAGATAAAAAAACAAAACAAACGTATTTTATTGCAAATGACTGTGTGACTAGTTTACACAAAGAGCTAACGAATCAGCATCAGCTGCTGTATATACAATTATTTAAACTGAGGTAACCATGAGTCAAGCTCTGAACCTTATCTGTCTTTTGAATGTAAAAGATGAGTTACTTTGCACAGTCAGACTCTTCCTCTGACTCAAACATTAACTGTTGTTGCCTGTAGTCTTAACGGTTGGCTGGCTGAGGCGTTAAGTTGTTGCTGTTTTCTCATTTTCCTGTTACAGTGCAACTGAGCAGATCAGTTATGTGATTGTGAAAGGCAGCTTTTGTACACATCATGTGGTGAGAAAAATAAAAATGTTTTCTGATCCAGTCTCTCTTTTTAA
>JBAMHX010000011.1:3183038-3196781 GCA_037177515.1 Pseudomugil tenellus
CAACCTCACTGGGAGTGAACTGACACTGAAATACACAGGAATACTTAGTAATACTCTAAATTAGTGGTTCTCAAACCTTTTACAGTGTGTACCATCTGAGAAAATAGCGAGCTCTTAAAGTACCACCACCATGATCAACCTGAACATACAGTAATAAATGTAAAAATCTAAAACATGGCCATTGGCTATAAGCAGTTCAGAAAGGAAGCATGTTAACTTCCTTTAAGGATTATTTGTTCCATGAACCAGACGAAGCAGGATGATATTAAAATAAAAAACAAAGGGAAGACAACATTTATTTCAAATATGAATTTAACATATTTTGTCCCTTCCTGTAAAGAATTTTGTACTATTTTGTTTATATCTGAAAATTAATACCCTTCAGAGCCTAAAATGGTTTTTGGGAGTAATCCTGACTTGAAATTGTTTGTATACTATAGCTCATAAAATAGTCATCTTGTAACTCACATTTATGTATTTAACATCTTTTTTTCCAGAACAAACTGAACTTTCATAATATCCATGTTATAATTGGGTCAAATTAATTTTAAAAATCTTTGGACTCATAAAGAGAAAGAAAAATAGAAAAAAGAAATTTCACATCAATGCAACATCTATGAAAACAGCAAACTATCATAAATGACTTTTTGGACACTTTGAAAATGTTTACAAATGTCTTAGAGATAATAGGGTAAAATATAAACTTTTATATATAAATATATATGTATAAAAAATGCTAAAATAACTCATGTAAATCCAGCTGATGCCTCCTACAGGTCGTATTTATTAACTTTGCCAAAGATGTCGTGTGACTGATTTTTCCAACCAAAAATAAGCCTGAACATCTTTGTAGTCCTATCCGAGACACAAAATATTGAGAAGTGGGACATCTTGTTCCATTTAGATCTTTCATACACCACATGATGATATGAAGCAGGCTTATGATTGGATGGTGGCTGTTTGTGGCTAAAAATTCTTCCAGCTAATCTCTAAGAACATTAAAGCATTTACCCCGATTGGATTTCACGAGAGCATAATATGGACTCTAAACACACAATTTTAACAGTTACAGAAACTATAAGCATGAATAGAACAATTCTAATTTCCTAAAAAGTGGAAAATATTTTTGTCAGTGGAACTGTGAGTTTACACAAATGACTGGTGCAACCTTACCTCATTGCTGGGCCTTCGCTTGAGGCAGTTAGGGTTGAACTTGTTGACATGGAGAACATGAATGGCACATTTGATGCTGAGGTGGTGCAGCTGGCTGGTCACTTTGAGGAACAACAAGTCATTCTAAGATGGAGAGAATAAAGATGAGAGCAGATGAGATGAGAGCAGATTAATGCACTCTAATGAAGCCGCCGACTTTATTAGGTTCAAATGTTTAATTGCTTAACATAATTAATCACACAGACAACGGATTTACTCATACAGACAGTGTCAGGGATATTATGGTTTCCACGACCATCACCGCCAGATATCCTTCACGATAACTCAAACAATTTTCATATTTTGAAGGAGCGAAACCTTTTTACATTCATTTCAATGAAGCGAAAAAATGATTAAAAGCTAAATATTTTTAAAAGGCTAAAAGTCATAAAGTTGAAACTTGCGAGCACATTTTTCCTGAACGAGCGGAACGTTTTGATACCAATTTTTTTTTTTATTTTGGTTGAACCTAGCTGAAGATATGAACTACCGAAAAATGGCCCGAGAATAAAGAGAAAACTAGCGTGTGAATGCCTTAAAGCATTCACACAATAAAAGGTCATGACCTCAGGATGCATCCTGTTCTGACTTCATACTGGGCTGCTGCAAAATTTCGACACCAGGTGGAGCTTTGTGATTGAACATGTGCGGCTGTTTATTATTGTATTGTGTCTATTGGAGGATTGGGGGTGTTTGGGGATATACCCCTAGCATAGAAATGTTATAGTTCCAGTTAAGGCTATAGAGGGTTTCACTGATTACAGACTCACCACAGTGAGGTACTGCAGCATCTGTCCATCAACTCTTCCTTCATTAAACTGGTCTTTGTACTGAGGGAGGCCAATGTCATCAAGCCAACCTGGAAAAAACAAACACAAACAACAGAGATCTTGTGAATAACATCGTTAGAATAAAACTTCTCATGATGAGAGTGTGCATAAGATTTCATACGATTGACCCAGACGTAGTCAAGCTCTGCAGACTGCTCTGTCTGTTTGCTGGAAAACGCCTTGATGGACAGCTGGAGCTTCTTCCTGTGGAGCGGATTCTTCATAGACAACTCCTACAGACAGACAAGAACAAAATAAATATGCCATCAAGCTACCTGTTAACCTGAGAAAGAACACTTACAGTCAGGATGAATCATTCAATTAAAATTGATGGCAGAGACAGAAATGTTGCAGGCGAAACTAAAGAGCAGGATGAAATCAGGGACAGGCGTTACTAAATTTCACCCGGACGGACCAGCATTAACTTTAATCAGACAGGTAGAACTAAAAAAATGTGACGGACTGGATGGAAGATTATTTCTGCAGGTAAACTAACACACGTCACCGACTGCCGCCATGCTGATGTTGTAGATTAGATAGACACACACACAGAACAGACAAACACATGTGGGACTAAGAATCAGGTGGTTTTGTTAAATAGTCTTATAGCAATGCGGATGAAAGATCTCCTGAAAACACTCCAATCTGCGGCATAACAAAAGGAGTAACTGTTGTGACTGCTGTTTGCCCTGTAGAGAATATATGGAGGGGGTGTCAGAAGTTATCCATTATAGCTTTTTGCTATTTATATCCCCGAATGCAAGTGTCGGGGATAATATGGTTTCATAACAACAGTTGTTGCATCCTCCACCAGAGATCCTTCCGATAACTCGAACAATCTTTAAATTGGATTTTGATACTCTGTGTGGCTGTTTAGGTCCCAAAAGGGGATGACCTGTATTGAATTTCACGATTATCGGATTTAGGTTTCCCCACCAGGTGGCGTTTATACACGAAAAATCTGACTTTTTGCTATGTCTCTGGAACTAGTTGTATAGTATACTATTTGACCTCAAATTAAATAAACATGTTTGAGAGTGGCTCCAAAAACTTTTGCCGGTTTAATAGGTCCAATTTCCCATCCTGTATACTCTGGGGAGGGGGGTGAATGTTTTTATAACGCTTCGGTTTCAATGTTATTTTAATCTTAAATTTAGAGGCGTGTCCTTTTGATTGATGTGTTTTAGAGCACCATCACTGGTTACAGCTGCGTACTTCCTACTGGCCCCACCGTGACGGAGCCTCTCAGCTCTACCTTTTCATCCATTTTGGGATTTTCCGATAATTACGAAACAGCAAGATGGCGACGGTAGGACCCACCTATTGGCTTCACATCCGCTCTTCAGAAACCTACGGGAAACGTGAGGTACGTGCTGTCTAGTAATTATATACAGTTATTGACATTACTGTACTGTGTCTATTCGAGGATTGGGGAATAAGAGGATTGGGGGCATTCAGGACATACCCCTAGAGGTCGCTCTCCAACCCTCTCCACTAGTCTACCCAGGGTGTCCAGTCTCCTGCGCAACACTGAGCCTATCATTACAACCAGTTTGTCCAGCTTCTACCAGTTTCTGTCTGTAATGGGCTCGACACACAGGGAGCGACAAATGACAGTGGGAGAGTTGCCCATCATGCCTTTGGGTCACTTGTCTCTGAATTGGTTATTATGTTGGAGGGAAATTCAGCATTTTTCAAAACAACACAGATAAAGATAAAGAGTTGGGAGATTTTGCTTGAATTGGCAGAAATATTGCTCTTAAATTTATTCTACAAAACAAGAAGACAACCATATTTATTGCACGACGTATCGTAAATAATGGGAAAGTCAGACACAGCTAAAATAATCCTTTCTTCCATGTTGAAAGTGGTCACAGAGTAGATGGCACTGACACTGCCCAGCCTGCTCATTGGTTAGTAAATTAACCCCATGCCGACCAATGCCACCTAACTTGACTACCATGAATGAGCAAGTAGCTGATCGGTCCTCATGTTACTTTGGCACGCAAACAACCAATAATTGTTATTTTCTCCTTTGAGTATGTATGCCATTAATTTGATTCAGGTGTGTTGGATATGGGTTGCATCTAAAAGTTGCAGGATGGTAGATCTCGAGGACCGAACTTGGAGACCCCTGATTTAGATTGAAGAAAAACCAGATTATGATCAGATTTGTCAAGGGGTGGCAAACATGAAAGACTACAGGAGAGCAGGTAGCAGGAAAGAAAGACAATGTTGAAACACCCTGATATTAAAATAAGAACACTTGGGTATAGCCTCTGAATCTTAGCAACAGGGTAATAAAAAAACCCACAAGCCACTGCTGCATCTGAGTAAAGGTGGAGCATAAACAACAATAGAGACATGTCAAAACTCTCATGGGACATAATTTGATCCAAGTCCGACTGTCATGAAAACTCCATAATCAGTTTTCCTCAATGAACAAACGATCGTCCCCTGTGCATTCAACCTCTCTCAGAAATTTGCTCATTGTGTTGAAAATATCAACATATTCATGCAAACAAACAACTAAGACTTGTTGCCTCTGACCGTGCACCTCACCCCCTCCCAAAGATGGACATGCCCCCGGGGGTCTGATTATAATCATTAATACTATTTGTTGTAAAACAAATAGTCATACATGTGTGTACCTTCTCGAGGTCGTGTGGGGTTGCTGACAGCAGCGTCTGACCACTGCTGACCCAATGGCGAGCCAGAACGCCGTACTGGCCAAGTCCAATGTCCTCAAGCCAGTCACACACCTGCTCCGAGCTCCACTTAGAAAATGGCAACTTCAGATCTCTGACACAAAGGAAGAAGTGAGAGGGAAATAAATGAAAGAGGGTCTCCTTGAGAATAATCCAACATGGAGATATTATTTCCACATGCAGAACTCGGAGTATAAGTTTGTCCTCGTACCGTGTTTTCCCAGAGCGGGCTAATCGCGGCCCAGCCGTCGCCCTGAAGCCTCCCCTTTTGAAGTCTCCCAGCTCTGGGTCATGGACCTGAACAGGACTGCCTGACTGACTGCGACGGATCCTGGACACATCAAGAAAATCCCTGAAAAATATTCAGAGTGACAAATACACACTGCAGCTTCAAAACGTACCTCCCCCAGAGTTTTTTAATGCCTCTGTGTCCCTTCCTGTTCTCTGGCGAGACTGGGGACTGTTGTCCAGAGTCCACTCCTGAGGACAGCGGGGACTGGTCTGACAGAAGACAGTCCTCCATTTTCTCTGGATGCCCTGCCAAACATAAACACAAGGACACCAAGAAGTTTAATGGTGTTTATTGGAATAGACAAGAAAACATGAGCACAGCCCCAGTTTAAACAGACATACTGGAAAATAACCTGTTTAGTGGAAGAAGAAGCAAAAGAAAATCACTCAGATATATTTCTTTTCGTAACCGTGTTCAGTGAGAATAGCAATGGCATGCATTATTTTCACATACATGCACATTTAGCTCTGCAAGTTAAATCCCAGTTATTTCCCCATAAAAAGTTGTTTATCAACTAGTGAGATCAGAACTTCGCAACGTTCTAGACTCCACATCATTGTAATGCAGGATCCTCATTCTTTAGTCCTTACTTATCTAATAATGTGGTTAGGATTAACTCATGGCTTGTGTGCAAAAGAACTATACAGGTCAAGCCAAACACTCAGTTTTTCATCAAATGACAACAAAAACGTGCAAAACTAACCAAAAAAAGCCACTTGCTGAGTCACCACATAGGAATATCTGAAACTAAATGACTACATGTAAAATAAAAAATGTGCATTACAAAAAAACCCCCAAAAAAACAAAACAAAATGAACAGATTCTAAAAAACGCAAAAGACGTGCGAATCAGTTACAGACATGGAATAAATGCAATACTGGGTGAAATGATCACACAAGACAACAGCAAACGATGAGTTCTTCCACAACTTGACCTCAATCAGCAAAAATAATTATTTTGATTGGACTTCTTTCCTAATTTAGTGTAAAAGACCAAAATAAATAAATAATGAAAAGAAAGCGAGTTAACAGATGACGTATAATGTATCAGATTGAAAAGGGATTAACGGGGAACAAAACCCATGTTGCTCCACATGGAATCAAACCTCCACCATCATCACTCCTCTCACGATCACAACTGCACAGCTGATATTCGGTACCCACCCCCATCATAGAGGTCATGTTTTCCTGGAGATCCTGAGGCAGAGGAGGTTAGTGAGGCGAGAAGAAAGCGAGCACAGACAAAGCAAAGGCCTTCATTAGTCACACTTACTTTATCTCTATAATAATAACACTGTGTACATGCTGTTTACATGCCGCAGATGTGTGTTGTACTAAAACGCAGAGAATTAAGTTTCATTTTACCGCTTCAAACACTACGGGCGACTCTTATAGTGTTTATTAGATTTTTGGGTGTGATAAGCTACAGGGACATAATCATCATCCCACACCCAGATGTCACATTTGTCTTTGTATTTTAGGCACCATGAATTTATTATTTATTATTATTTTTTCTGCCTAAAGTGTTTGAAGAATAGTTTTTATTTCATTTCTCTTTTTTCCTTTATTGCTAATTAGCTGCCACTGAATAGTTGAGCAGGATGTACGTAAACATCTTTGTTTGTTTACTTTGGGATGCCTCAGCTGGCTGATCTGCATCCTTTAAGCCTGCAGTCTGATGATTCAAGCTCTGCAGCAGCAGATACAGTATGGCTGCTACCTGCTTTCACGCCTTTTAGCTCAAAGTGCAGGTTAGTTTTGGTGACTACAGATGTTTAAAGGCCGGGCCTCGTCTCATAACGAGTCATGAGTGGGTCCTAACTGGCTTGACTCCGCTCACCTCTGAGGCTTCATTCTGACAGGTGATGTCTTGTTTGTCGGGGCATAAGTGATATTTTTGTTTGTCGTACAGTCTGTGTGATGTCAGAGTATGAATTAAAACACTGAGCAGATTCTCCTGGAAGTGTATGGTGAGAGTGTACAGTACCTAAAACTGGAGCACTGGCACTCCTGCAACGAACTGCAGCCAACATACAAAGAGCGAAAAGATACATCCAAAGGTAAGCAGACAGGAGGAGAAAGGGTAAGCAGGTAACGTCAACAATGTTAACAAGTTAACAATGACTTTAAAGCATGAAGAATTCATACAATTAGTTTTAGTTTTTGTATGTTAAATAATCTTTTCATGCAAATAACCAGTTGTCATATATTTGTATGGTAATAACAAGGACCAACCAGAAGCCTCCATGTTATTTAACCTTTTACCCTACATATCGTTTCTTAGACCTATTGCATCACTTTATGGTAAAAACCTCGCTACACACCTTGCTGGTGTACACACCCTGATACTTGCAGCCTAAACGACTCACATCCATTATAATGAACGCTTGCTAAAAACTGGTTGGTGGCTCACCACGCGTCTAGACCCACATTCGACCCTCACCAGTTAGCATACTGGGTAAAAAGGTCTACAGGGGATGCTGCTGCCATGGCTCTCCACACCACCCTCACACATGTGGGGCAGCAGGGGAGTTAATGCCGGATGCTCTTCTTAGACTTCAGCTCTGCTTTTAACACCATCATACTAAGTAGACTGGTAAATAAACTACCAGACTTTTCACAACAAATCTGTGCCTGGATTTACAATTTCCTGACAGACGCATGAGACCACGTCTCTTCTCATCTTAGCACCTGCTCAGGTTGTGTACCGAGCCCGCTCCCGTACATCCTCTATGCCAGGGGAAGGCAAGTCCGGTCTTAGAGAGCTGCACTCCTGCAGGTGTTGTGAGTTTTCTCCCACAGCACACCTGAATCCAATCAGTGGGTAATTAGCAGACGTGCAGTTTGATGTCATGGGCTGTCTGCGAATGTGCAACCTATGTTCTACATAGTGCCCTATATAGGGGTCACGCCATTTTGTAGGGGTGTCCAAATGTACTTTGGGAAAAAGTAGTGCACTCAAAATTACCCACAATGCATCCTAAAAAGAAGTGAGCATAAATGGTCAATAGATGGGTCAATATAGACCACAATGCATTGCGCGCTGGAGCTTACAATGACTGAAATGGTACGAACATCAAAAACGTTTCACAAAAAAACTATAAAGCATCATTTTTATTCTTTTTCTAGTAAAACAATAAAGCACGAATAAAATACAATATAAGTCAATAAAATAAAATTAGATTGGATTTGCAACGCCACCTTCAAGTCAAATGTGGTTGCTATAGTTACAGCTGGTAGACAGGAGAAAGTAGTGAGCGTCGTGTCCGAATCGCCAGCACATTGAGGGAACTACGTAGTGCACTATGTAGTGAATGAGGGGTTAGGGCGTCGGGTACACATTCAGACACAGTAAAGCTCTGCACAAGTCTGCTAATTTAGCCTCACCTGTGCTGTGGCACGGAAACTATAAACACTTACAGGATTGGACCTGAGTTGGCTCTATACCCTCGCCTGGACTTCCACCAGCGAACAAGATCATTAAGTGTGCGGATGACACCTCTGTTGCACGACGTAACTCTTTACAAAAAAGCCTTGAACAGGTCACCGTGGCGCTCCATGAGCAGTCTTATCCTCAATACCTCCAAGACAAAGGAGCATGTTATTGATTTCAGAAGGAAGAAACAGACTTTCAGTCCTGGGCAAGCACATCGCAGAGGACGTATCCTGTAAAATAAACACCTCAGTACTGCTGAAAAAAGCCCAGCAGCGAGTATTTTCCCAGGATCCTCAGGAAGAACAACCTGATGGGGGAACTGCTAGCGGCCTACAGCTGCAGCAGAAGCGGTTCTGATCCACACCGTTTCACTGTGGGTTGTGGGTCATTAACGCTGCGCGGTTGTTCTCTCCCATCTCTTGAGGGCATTTATAACATACACTGCCTCAGGAGAGACACTTCCCATCCTGGTTACCCTCTTTTGAACTACTCCCTGTGGAGGGGGGGCACTTTTAGAGCCATAAAAGCAGAAACATACTGACTGAAAAAACAGTTTTTATCACATGAAGCACCGAGTTGCTTCTTGTGCAATAGAGCCTGTACAATCATTTTAGATATGATTCTGTTCTTTGTCATGACTTCATCAGTATTGTATGTCCCTATTATGTTGCTTTTCACACATAAGCTGCTACCTCTGTTAGGACAGAACCTACATGATTCCTTTTTCTATGTCAAGATAATTTAACAAGCATGCTTTGGATACAAACAGCAGTGGATCTAATTCGAGGCAAACTCTAATACTCCAAAACAAGCCACACAGTAAGACGTCGTGCTGATGATTTAGGTCCTGTAAAGAAGAAGAAACTCACTGAGACTGCAGTCCTTCTCATGGCTGTGATCAGGAGACAGCTGGACAGGAGATAAATACTCGTCTCTCTCTCTGTCGCCGTTCAGCTCAGCTCTCGGTTGACTCTTTTTACTCAGTTTTCCTGGCATAGTCTGGTACTTACTCAGCTCCATATGGGGGCTCTGCAAAGAAACAGACAGTCCATTAATCTTTAAGCCTTCTCTAGAGCTGCATTTCAAATAAATTACCATAATGTGTGCTAAAAAGCTGCAGCTTCAACAGTTTTTAGTGTCATGTACTCAACATAGATAATGTTCTTCTAAATAAGTTTGTATATGTTGAGTTGGGCACATTGTTGTACGCTGGATCGTAGTGGCCGTACGTGTCTGGAGCTTATGTCTTTCACCAGATAAATGTGGGGCAATAAAGTGAGTCGCCTTTTTGCTCTGTTGCATAACAGAATGCTCTTTGGAGGGTGATGATGCCAGAATCTGACCAGGCATCAAAGTCAAGGCTCTGAAAGAATAAGCAGAGAAAGGCCAGCAGAGAGGAACAGCTGGAAGGCAGCTTTGAAGCCAAACACTCCTGACAGCCACTTCAGGTGGGTCTTGGCCCTTCTGTAAATGGATGTGTGTGTGTGTGGACTTGGAATGATTCTGTGTATGTTCCAAAAGGAACATAAAGGAGATATTTATAAGTGGTAAAATGCCACTAGCTGTGCCTGATAAAACAAAATATGCATGTTTAGTTGTGTCGAGTTTATAAAGCCCAAACTGCAGTATCATATTCTTTATGAGCTGCAGTATCTTTTAGTTTTCTATTGGCTAAACTATTATCCACAGTTATTTCTAGTGCATTATTTTCCATTCATGCTAAACAATGAAGTCATATGTGGTTGCCATTTATAGTAAATATAAATACAATGACAAAGTGTTGCTTCTTTATTAAAAGGAAATTAGTTAAAATGCAAAAACAGGTTTTAAAACAGATATACTTCTTTTAAAAAATTCGCTTCTCACGGCTCAAAAATTAAACTTAACTTTGAAATGAGAAATTATTTGATTTTTATTCATGATAAAAATTGATTATTTCTTCAATAATGATATCAGGTAAATATATGGAAAAAAGTCAGTTTTTTATTTGCTTTTTGTTTTTATTGAGTGAAAACTTTCACTCAGATGCATGTATGTGAAATTTCAGATCTTACTTTTATTGACTTTGCTTTGTGAGATTTTGCCACATCACCATGTTAAATGTCACATTAACATGTCAAAATGTATTAATCTTGTACTATTTGTGTTTAAAACAACCTAAATAATTAATCAGTACATGATTTGTTTCTAATATCTAGACATGATTCCTATCTGTTGGTGAAACAAAGTGTCTGCGTTCTGTGACACACTAAGAGCCTTTAAATGCCTTTAAAGACTTCTGCTCTGTCAGATCTTTGGACCAAGTCCTCCTGAATAGCAATTCTGTATTTATTTGTTTGTCTTTATGTTTGTCATATTATTCTGATTGTTTTACTCATTGTTAATAAAGAACTCCTCATCTTTGATAATCTTAAAATTCCCAAAAAACATCTTTGTGTAATATGTCATGTCCTGTTTATTTGAACTTATTCATTTCCTAATACATAGAATAACATCCTAAAACAGAATAAAACTAAACTATGTTTAATATGACTCTAGTCTTCAGCTGCACCACACACTTGTACATTTATTTATTTTTACGCATCATGCACTTACGTACATATTTTAAGAACTCAAAAGCTCTTCAAATTTACAACATAAGTCAAGACAAGATGTGAAATCTAAAGTAGATTTACCGTAAAGTGTTTTATGGCACAGAAACTGTCCGATTTCTGCATTTCTGAGTGTTTTTGTTTCATTCTTTTGCTTTTTCATCAATTAGATGAACTTAATATCAAACTTTGTTTTTACTTGTGGAACTTAATGAAAATGAAATGCAAAACATTCATATAGAAAATACATGTGAGTGGAAATGTGTTTCAAGCTTTGTTTAAAAAGCTTTTGCTTCCCACTACAACATAGAAATTCCTGCTCTGCCATCCAGGAATATGGGATAAAAAGCATGAAGTGTGCAGCGATGGCATAAAGCGGTACCTCTGCCCCTATGTCTGATTCACTTTCAACTGGCTGGACCTCAACAGCCTGAAGCCAACAGATGCAGGAGAGACGAAAGGAGATGCAAACACACACACACACACACACACACACACACACACAGATTTAACATGTTAGTGATCAAGCAGATTGAGAGAACATAACTGTTAAAGTAAAAGAGCTGAGTTAGTGGACTGCGAAACTAAAGATGCAGAAGATTATTAGCAGATTGATAAATAATTTATATTATGTTATGAGAGTTAATTATGAACCTTTTGTAAAGATCCACTCTGCAACTCTTCAAGGCTGCTGGAGAGTAACCTGCGCCGATGCCTGGAAAACAAATCATACCTGTTTTCTGCTTGTGTCTACATGCACTCTGAGTGTGTTGCTTGTGTGCTCACCATGATCCATTTAAGAAAGTCGTGTCTCCAAAGGGCACCAACGATGTGTCCATAGAAGTCTGAAAGCTAAAATAAACAGCACATGAAGATGACTGATGACTTGTCTCTGCGTGGTTGTGTGTGTTCTCTATCTCTGATGTCCATGTATTGGACAGTACTGCCATAATTAACCTATTTCTCATCCTTCTGCAGGTCTTATTTCTCCTTTCTTGCAGGTTTTATTTCTCATTTCTTCCTTTTTTTTGCAGGTCTTACTTCTTTTCCTTTTTCTGCAGGTCTGTCTGGATAGCAGCTGTAATGTATATTAATCTGTCTTTCCTGTCCTCTCTGACCCCAGCGAGTCGGGTTCTGCTGGAGGTTTTGCCTCCCTGTTAAAAGTTAGTTTTCCTCCCCACTGTCGCCTCATGCAGCTCAGGATGGGAGATTGGATCCAAGTAAAGATTTGATGCAATCTAGCTAGTTTCCTATATAAGGTTATTTTTATGAATTGGCTGATCTCTGTGAAGCGCCTTGAGACGACATTGTTGTGAAATGGCGCTATACAAATAAAGTTGAATTGAATTGATGTGGTGTGGTACCTTGAATCCAGGTCTCTCTGGAAAGGAGACGAGGACAGCATGAGTGGAGAAGACCCCCGGGATGACACCTGAAGACACAAAGCACTTTATGACAATGTAAACAAAAGAAACCTTATTGACCATTTGAGAACTCAGGTCAAAGTGTGAATATCTGCAGGTTGCGAGGACGAAATAAACGCACCTCTGATCTCATGATGTCAGAGTGTGCTTTGTGTGTGATGGCTCGGAGCTTCAAACTGCTGCTCAGCTCCTCTTCACTGCTCCCTGGTAGATAAAAACAGACATAATGAGCAGCAGGAGGCGGCTCCAGGGGAAGACAGGACTTCCTTGTGATACAGAAGCAACTCTTACCGTGCGTAAGTGCAATGACCTCCTTCATCTTGTACTGACCCAGCAGAATGGTCAACTCCTCTATACGTCGATTCTGTTGGAAACAAATTAGAAATATTACATCTTCTGAAACAGCTAAGCTGGAGCTGGAAATGAACAAATAAATGTACCTTTTCATCATTTGAAGCCAACAGCGACTCCATCCCCACCTTCAGCCTTTGGTATTCCTGGTCTAACGCGGGACAAAGGAAAAGAAATGAAAAAGGATCCTGCAGAGCTCTCATGCTAGTTAATGCACGACATGTGATGGGTGCCTAGAGCGATGCTGGCGACAGCCGTGACAACCATGGTAATGCAAATAAACAAGCAAAACAAACACACTGACAGCACCCACACACCATCACCTGGGACAAATGGTGATGCTTTTCAAAATAAAGGATGACAACTGTGTGCAGCCAAGCAAGAAAAGGATGATCACATGAACACAAACCTCATCCTTTTACACACAGATACAGTCTTCAAGTGGAATTTCACTTAAAAAAAAACATCTTTCTGAACTTTATTATAGGGGCAAAAAACCGCAACGTAGCAAATCAAGATATCACAACTCCTACATGTCCTACATCTCACTGAGAGGAAACATTTAGCACAGATTTCTCCTCCTGATTGCTTTCAGAAGCGAAAACTCTCCCAACTCTCTTAAAGGTGTCACAGTCTCAGCAAAAGACAACAGATGTGTGTGAACATCTGTGTGTTGTCCCTTTCTACATAATCAGATCAAACTAAAAACTATGAATGTTTTTAAAGCTACAGTTTCCATAGAGAGCATTTGCTTCTTAAACTTAGATTTGACCTAAATGTTATAAAGTAACTTAAAACCAAAATGTTAGAAACTAGTGTAGAGGAATTTCATGTATTAGCTTAATTATCTTGCTCTTAATTAATGTCTAGCTGAAAGGTCCGACCATAAGGCTCCTAAAC
>JBAMHX010000011.1:3211001-3239526 GCA_037177515.1 Pseudomugil tenellus
TATCCGTATATATACAACCACGGCAGTGTAAAAGATTTATGGAAGCATGAGGGCGACTGTCCTTACATTTGAAACAGATGTCGTCATATCTCTTTACCTTCATGGTCTACCATTTGGTAAAGGTATATTTGTGGTAATTATGATGATTTTCTTTAACAAATTGTCAAAGAAGACAGAAGACATCTCTACCACTCTGTTATGGTACCGGTATGTGAAACCCAAACTAAGTGTTTGTTCTCACCCAACTGTTACACATTTCCACCAATTCACTGTCATAATGTTGTTACTTACATCTCAAATTAACTTACAAAAAAACCTGTATTCTGATTATTTTTGTCCAGAGCAAACAGAAAAATACAGAGAAACTTTTTTCCAAGACCTTTTTCTCAAAGTGGAAGTTAAAAGGATATATGTCCGTAAGGGAACATGAATGGACCTCAAAGCTTCTAAAAGATATTTGAACAGGAAATGTGTCATCAAGATTATCTACACAGAACAATTCACAATGAGAAAGAGACCGTCAGGGGCACAAAGGAGCAGACATGAAACTGAAAGCTTGGTTCCTGAAGAGCTGTTACTGGACTATTTAAAAGTATTTGTCATTTGGCAGTGAGTGTGTGTACGAGTGTGTGTATGAGTGTGTGTACGAGTGTGGTTTCCTTAGGTGAAAGTGTTTGGCCCTCAGGAATGCTCTGAATGGATACTTGCCATTCCTCCTGCCAGCCCACCGGAGCCTCGCAGCTGCTGCTAATCACACACTCACTGCCACACACACACACACACACACACACACACATACACTGACTTTACCGACAATGAAATCTGGCGTCAGCTCCCATCATATGACGAAAGCAAAACACTGCAGCTGTATGTCGGATTTGTCGCCTTAAGGATCATTCAAAATGAACTTATTACTAAATTAACTCAGTATCATGTGTGCATTAGACGGACTTAATCATCAGGTCCTCGTTAAAATGAACTATAAACAACTGAGGTCAGTTCAACATGGATGACAATAGTAAACAATAGTAGACCTGTAGTTTACCTACTGTACAAAATTTAACTATAGAGCAGATAATCATAAAATGCCAGTTTTTCTGGTGTGTTAAGCATGTGAACAAAGATGTCAGGTTATTTCTTTATTTATCACTCATGCTGTAAGAATGTGCTCAAAGGAGAGAGAGTGGAAACGTTGCAGAGCCTGATGAGGATGGAGAGGAGCTGCTTTAACTGCTCTGATGTTCGGACCAAAGCACGTCACTCACATTTCATTAAGAATAAATTACAGTTTATGGTGAAAAGAGAACATAACTTTTCTGTTCCGAGAATATCCCCACAGTAGAAAATTATCCTTGTTACAAGAGAGTTCGTAAATATTTGCAATATGGGCGGTCTTTTAATAATTCTCTGAAAAAGTTCATTTGCGTTAGAAAGCAAAACGTGTTGGACACCTTAAGGGAAAGCGTAACCGGAAACATGCAACCTCTAAAACATGTTTGATAAGATTTAAATGATGACATCCTGGTGGAAGAATGTGTGAAATCTGCTTTTGTACATTTATACCATAAGCATGCGGCAGTATTTACTTTTGAGAAGTTCCAGTATGTTCAGTCTGTGTGTGAGCCCTGCAGGATGCTTTTTTTCATAGTCGTTTTTTATCTGCCTATCCTTCCACAATGTTTTTCATGCTACCGCTTTCTTCATTTGCTGTCTTTTCTCTCAGTCTTTACATCTCTGCTTCCATTTAATCGTCCACATCCGCTGATGCTTATCACACAGATTATATGTTCCTGCTGGATTTCATTTTAACCCTACGATGCCATATAAGTCATATTTAAAACAAGGTTTAAGACTTGCATCACTTCATGATAAACATTTGCTAAAAAAGCAAAAATGTTGCAATCTGATCCTTACCATAACCCCCCTCCCCCATAGATACAATAATAATGCCATAAGAAATTATAATAACTTAATAACTTAAACCTATCAAACAGTAATAAACTGTAAATATACAAAAATATTTGTTATTTATAGTTAAAGAACCTGATAAAAAAATTGATTTTTCTTTACATTTTTTTTGTTCTGGGCTTTAAATGGTTAAGCTCAGCCCTGGATCTTGTTTTACATTTTACACTCAAACACACACATGGACAAACCACAGGAGCAGCTTCAGTATCGGTTATGCCAGTGGGGAGCAGCTGGGTGTCACAATGAACAAAGAGAAACCAGTGAAGACAGGCAAAGACTGTTGACTGGACTGGAGCCAAATGTGTATGAGCATCATTATTTGTGTATTCTGTCAGGGAGAAACACAAAGTCCTAATGCGATTGCTTTTCCCTTCACTGGAGCAGAAATACTGATTTAGAAACTCCCTGCACGAAGCCTTTCACTTCATATAATCGTCTTAACAGGTTGTAAGACATCTACTATGCCTTAAAGAACTATAGTACAGAAAATTACCATTATCATCTCATTTTCTTGCAGAATCAGCTGTAAATGTTCTTAAAGCCACAAGAAAACATATTGTGTGTGTGTGGGGGGGGGGAAGGCTTATGCTTCATAGAAGGTCTAAGCAAACACATTCCAGCAAGTTAAAGTCAGAATGAGCTGAAACGACACCGAAGAATGAAACAGCATATGCTTAACAGCTCAACTATGTCCACTATGTACAGGTTAATATAAAAAAACAGATTAGACAGAGAGTATTTGGATTAAATACATTCTTAGACCTTTTTACATACAACATGTAAACATACACATCACTTCTTGTCTTTCAGGAGGATATTCTCCATGGTTTGGACTCTGGAGTTTGTTGTCAGATCGTCTGCTGTTGTAAGTGTGAGGAAATGGTTTGATGTGTTCTGGCTTGTCTAAAAGCCTCAGCACTTTCATCGAAACCTCTGCCAACGGACATGGATGGAGAAGGGCATGTTTTCAGTTTAAGTCTGTTTATTATCGGAGTGACAGATGGCTCAGGACAGCGGGACAGATCCGTCATCACCTGATTAGACTTTGGATGTTACTGTATGATTGCAGTTAGAGCTGGCACAGTACTGTGGGAAAACTCTGCATGTACGGCATTTTCTGATTGACTAAGTGAGAAAAACCAAACCTGAAAGACAACAACTGTCATAACATCCTGCAGTGTTAGTTTCAGGAGTTTCCAAACATTTTAAAATCTTGTCCTGCACTGAAAAAAAATCAGGTAATAAACTCTTTTAAGCCCTGAAATAGATCTCCATGCTAATGTATCATTTTGACAAATGAAATCATGATCTTCCTCATTTTCTGATGCATATTGATCTGTGTCCACTCTTTTCTTTGCTTGAACTCCTACTTTCAGAAACAACACTCAATATGTCGTTCAAAGATGAAAAATCGTGGTAGATTTGGTAGTTAGTTGGCTTGTTGGGGCATTGGACCATTTCAACTCCTCATTAGACTTTGGGGGTTAAGCAACTATTGTTCTTGCAAAACTTTGCTCCATGAATAAGTAAAATCCATGTTGTTAAGCTATTCGGTGTGTTAGCAGCCATCACTGTGACCGGCTGACGACCCGCAGCCTGACAGTGTATCTGTAGACAGGTCCTGTTAACATCTAACACACATTCCACCAATCACACTCCTATTTAGCTGGACCATCTGCCGCCAGCCAACAGGTGAGTCACACAAGCAGGAGATGAGGGGACTCTGACCCACTTATTTCACTACATAGATTATAATATACAGCAAGTTAACACCTGTTTCTGGAAGCTAACACAGTAAAAAGCTGTAGGCTGTTGCTTAAGAGTAGGTTTAAGAAATGCACGCATGTGGACATTAACAGCAATCACATATAAAAAAAATAACACAAATTCAGTCCATGATTCTGTAAAACAGAAAAATAGCAGACAGAAAAAAAAACGAAAACAAAGTCAGGTATCTTACATGCTCATGTCTGAGTATTTTAAACATATCTTTGTCTTCTTCCCAAAAATCCCAAAAAGGAGTGTCCTATGCCAGAAATAAGAATCCATTATGGTGAATATCTGAGACTATAAGCCAGAGGGGAACATTAAAAATGTTCCCTCTTGGCGCAGATACAATGAAAACACAAAAACCAGACAAAGAAATTAACTTACATCCATAAAAAGCATGTCTGAAAGTCCCCAAAGCAAATCTGTATAGCCCCAAATAATCCTGATTGCTCTGAAGCTAAAAGAAGTAGCCATTTATTTTAGCATGTATCCTAAAACAGAAATAATGATTACTCAAAGTGAAACAACACATTCAGTGTAGGAGTATTTCCAAAGACAGCCTGAATAATTACAACACATCTGGGTTATAATCAGTGATATGAAATGTAATCATGCGCTACATTTTAGACTTTATCAGCAGCTTTTTGTGCTAAATGCTAACAATAACATGCTAACATTCACGTATGCTCCTTGTTTTGTTTCGTGTGAATGCCATATACTATGGTTTAATTTCTTGCTTTGTACATTTTCACAGGTCTCAGTCAGATCTACAGCTGACAGATAACTTTCAGTTTTAAAATAACACGAACGTGTCTGTCAAACAAATAAAAACACACAAGTAAAAACACACAAAGCCTCTAAACCTGAGTCGAAGCCATCAGACAATCTGGTTACGCAAATCTAAGTTTATATTTCATAATTTAGAGATTGTTCAATCTGAAATGATTTAATTAACTCCAGCTACCACAAAAATGTACACAGACAAGTATGTGAAATATATTATATTTATATTAGCATATTGTTGGTAGATTTTTAACAAAGACAAATGCAGCTAGAATAAAAAAACTCTAAATTAAATGAATAATGTAAGGTGATAATCCCCCAACCAAAGAAGCATCCCCTTTTGTCATCTGTACATGAACTGAGAAACATAAGCTCAGTAAAAACAGGTTTGTTTACATTCTTTACCTCCGCTTTGTTCTGCTTTGTCTCCACAGGATCCTGCGAGTGTGTGTTGGTGTGAGTCTCCTCCATGCTGACCAGTTTCAGCTTGAGGTAGGACACCTCATCCATCAGATCCAACTTCTGAGTCTCCAGCGAGGTTCTGCTGACCAGCTCCTGGAAAAAAACACACATACATATAACTGTACATGAATAACATTTAAATAGCTTTTAAAATTCACACTAACGGAAAATTCATACATGGAAGTATCTGAAATGAGGTACACATGCGACTCCACTCAGCACAATGTTCTTCCCACACTAACACAGCAGGCCGACTGGGGGCTCAGACCCCATGAGGCTAAATATATACACACTTACACACAAGCATGCTACAGACTATTAATATATCCTTGTGCTTCTTTGGCATGGGAGAGACTACAAGGACCCAAGTATAAAAATGTCAAAGATAAAAAAAAAACAGACCACAGCGTTTACTTTTTTTTTGTTTAAACTCTTAACTAACTTTCAATTCCCCATCCGTAGTACTTTCAGTTCCACTTGTTTCTGATCATAGCTGAACTTATCTTGAAACATTTAATGTCTATAATCTTGTTCCAGTTAAAATAAAAAATTTTATTTGGAGGAAGAAAAGAAAATGAACATGCCAGTGTTTTGTATAAAGTTTAATAAACATATTGATTATTATATTCAACTTAAGTACACATATTTTATCTTTTACATGTACCCATTTTTACCTCTACTAACAGTAAAAGTAGGTTTTATGGTTGGTGTGGTTCATTAATTCATGTATTTCTTTAACAGAATTATAGAAAACACTATGATGGGATCTTAATAAAGATTTACCATTAGGGGAGCATGGCCCCCAGTTACGTTATTAATTGTATTGTCTGATTCACAGCTGGAACCAGGAATTATGAATCAGCCACGGCCCATCGCTGGACTGGTGTGGAATCAGTCAGACAAACTGTGGGACTTATTGGAAAGAATAGATTAGATATACAGTAAAGATGGTTTTATTGGGCAACATCCTTTGAGATTATCTTCAAGATGGAGTAGCAGCAAGTTCTACCTCTTATTTTCCTCTACCACCATAAGAGTGAAGAAGTGGATGACAAGAGGTTCATGCTAACAAGATGTAGGCAGGTATGGCATGTGTGGTAACCTGGTGGCAGGTTGGAGAAGTCTACCGCTCTCAAGAGTAACGTTGGAAATTGCTAGCAAAGATGTTGAGAATGATTTCTAGTTGGGGACAACTAATCAACCAGACATCATGATGGTCGACAAACTACAGAAGACAACATAGATTACCAAGAAGAAACACAAATACAAGTGGCTCAAAAGTCCCACTAGCTAAAGGAGGAATGTAAAGAAAAGATGTGGGCACTGAAGGTAACAGTGGTCTCGAAGATAATGGATCATTCAGGGTTGGTGCAGATCCCAGGAGTACCATCAGATAGCTACTTGAGCACTGCACAAGGAGCGACTGGGATGAACAAGAACTTTAAGTAGAAGTCTTGAGTTTCAAAGAAGGTGTGTTTGATCAACCAGTGAGATAAATGTACGGTTCTACTATCCATTAAGCATATTTAGCTCTAAATGCTTTCACTACATGCTGAAGTTTGAATGTTGTTCCTCATTGCTTTGCTACAACAACGATTTGTAAAGAAGACAGAACTTATTTTTTCAATTCCAGTAAAATACACTCAGGTCGACTCCTCATGAGATAGGTGCAGTCCAGAAGACCTTTGAAAAGACACGAGTAAAAAACTGCTGTGCTTCACATTTTTAGTTTTAATGTTTACACATCAGACGTCGCTTTACTAATTCCTGAATGATTTGGTTTGTTATCCTCTGGTTTTCTGAAAGCAATGTAGATAACCATTTGCATATTTTACTGTGTTACAGCTGAAATTACTTTGACAAAGTATCAAGTATCTTTATTCAGTTTTTTCTGTAGTAATATCACACATCTCAGGTTTCTTTTCATAAACAGAGGAACATAAACGCCTGTTTTACCAAAAATCCATCAAATGGTTTGAAGACATTTATGACTGATTTAATCAAATCCTTTGTACAGTCTAATCAATTAAATAAACTGGAAGAATACCTGCGAAAAAGTTACTTTACATGAACTCATATTAATACTTTTCAAGTTTATTATGTTTTTCTTTTACATTGAATTGAATTAAAGCCTTATTAAACATCCATCGTTATGCATCAACATCGCATGCTAAGTAAACAAATTGCACCAGTATCACAGCCAAACAGACAACTAAAACCCTGTAATCACTGCAGCTTAGCTCAGCAGCCACACACACATACATACAAGCAGTCACTTATACAACCTGCTTCATTATAGCAGCTGACTATCAGTTTGCAATCTAACACCGGGGCCACTCACAGAGGGATAAGCTGCAATCTTTATAGGTAATTCATCACAACTCTGCTCGTGGCCCTCAGCTCAGCTGCCCGACATTTGCTTTTCCTTAATTATGAGGAGCAACATGTGACAAATGATCATATCCTGAGTATTTATAGATTTCACTAATGATGCTGCAATTGTCTCAAAAAAGAACTGAGTAAAATATGGAGAGTTTGAACTACAGAAACACAGAATGTACAAGTAAAAGTTATATGTTTATCTAAGATTAAAGTGTATTACTCTGCTTTTTTCTTTGTTTTTACCAGTTAACCTGCATATTTTATATTTGTTTTGTCCACAGTCCAGTGGGTCATGTTTTGTGGGGACAAAAGCAACACACACAGTGCTTGAAACCAAGCAGTTTTGCAAAATACCAGATTACAGTTTCCTACTTCCAAATCATGATACCAGGTACCATGATACCATGATACCAATCATGAGACTCATTTATAAAGCTTGCTTACACAAAAAAACATGCTTAAAATTTGCCTAAGAATTTTACTACGCAAAGTTTGGGATTTATAAAACTAAACTTGACGTAGAAGAGCGCGCACCGCTTCGCCAACTTTGGGCGTGGTGTAGCAACAATTTGGAGGGAAAACCGGCTGCACAGCTAAAATGGTAATACTTTTAAGCCACATTAAACTCATGTTTGTTATCATTCACACTACACTTTGTATTATTGTTATTAAAAAACACAGAAAAACTGATTATTATATACATGCCCAAAAACTGAGTTAATTATTCCATAAATACGTATTTAAACAACCGGGAACAGTACGCTCATACTAAAAAACGTAATTGCGGTTATTGGTACATTAATTGTGAGAGAGTGTCCAGCAATCCTATTAATTACTGAGTAGGTATACAAATATTGCGGGGACACATGAGCGTAATGTGTCACAATGGATGTGATTGCACTTCTTGAAGACTATGGTAGGATGAAGATGGGGAGAGTGTTCAGAGATCATGAGGATTTCCTGGCCAATGATGATGACTGACTGATAAGTCGATTTGTTTTTACAGTTATGTGCAAAAGTGGGTCCATTGTCAGAGCGCCCAATTCGCCGGTCACCAGCTGTTTATCACGGTATCATTAATATGACAGGTCGATACGTGAAGTTTCCCGACAATGTGGGAGAACAGATCAACATCAAGAGGCAATTTGCAGCAAACAATCTTCCCAAACATATTCAGCGCGATTAACTGCACTCATGTTGCTGTAACTCATGACTTATGTCTCCGGTCCTCAAGGGCCGGTGTCCCTGCAGGTTTTTCATGTGTCTCTGATGAAACACACCTGATTCAAATCAATGTATATTAAGCAAACATGTGTAGAGCTTGTCTGAGTTCAAGTCAGGTGTGCTCCAGGAGGTACACTCGGAAAACATGCAGGACACCGGCCCTCTAGGACTAGGATTGAAGACCCCTGCTGTCAGGGCTCCATGTGATAATGAGGTTGCCTTTGTGAACCGCAAAAACGTAAATTCCATTAATATACAAGTTATTTATGACACAGACAGGTCCTGACAAACTGCACGGCGGCCTTCTTATTGTTTCTTACACTGCAACTATGAACCCCAAACAAGATGGCCTTACGTGTCTCAACCTCACTAACGAGCACCTCGATTTCAGTCTCTAAAAAGTTACGTTTACGCACCGTCCCAGTTGCCCTGATTCACCGTACAATGCCACAGACACTCATTGATTCATATGCCGAGATTTTTATGAGCTGCTTTGCATTGACCGTGTATGGTAGAAAGTAGCTGTGTAGGGGCGGGAACGTGAACCAAAATTACCTGAGCAACCTTTTCAGCAAGGTTGTGATTTATAAAATGAAAGTGCTGCACCTGTGTGTAAGCAAAATTTTTCAAATGAGGTTTTTTACTTTTTTTAAAGTAAAGTGCAATTCTAGTAAAGTGTTTTATAAATGAGGCCCCTGGTAATCATCGACTTTCATGACAACTAGTCAGGTAAGGAATGCAGCCATTAATGCTGTATGCAAAATCCTAACATTTTCAATGCCAGTCAGTACCATCTGAGAAAATAGCGAGCTCTCGAATTACCACTAACATGACCGAACTAAATACACAGTAGTAAATATATAAAGCTACAACATACAAAGGAAGCATGTTAACTACTTATAAGGATTAATCACTGGGAGAACTCATGCGCATGAACCTGGCTAAGAAGCAGGCTGATATTAAAAACAAAGAGAAGAAAACACTTATTTTAAATATGAATTTAACATATTTTGTGTATTGTAAACATTTTTGTTTATTTGAAAATTAATACCCTTCAGAGCCTTAAAGGGATTTTAGGAGTAATCCTCACCTGGTATTGTTTGTATATTATAGCTCATAAAATAGTCATCTTGTAACTCATTCATAATATTCATGTTATTATTGGGTCAAAAAAAAATCTTTGGACTCATAAAGAGAAAGAAAACATGAATGGAAAAAAAGATATTTCATATCTCTGTATTGAAAATCCACAGCAAACTATCATAAACAACTTTTTGGACATTTTGAAAGTGTTTGCAAATGTCTTAGTGATAATGGGGTAAAATCTAACTATTATATATAGATATATATGTATAAAAACTGTAAAAATAACCATCACCTTATTGCACCTGACGCCTCCTACAGGCCGTTTCTATTGACTTTGCTAAAGATGGCGTGTGACGGATTTCTCCCACCTAAAATAACCCCAAACATGTTTGTAGTCCTTTCCCAGACACAAAGTAGTAAGGAGTGGGACATCTTTTTCCATTTAGATCTTTGATACACCACGTGATCATGTAAAGCAGTCCAATTGGACGTGTAACAACATGTGACAGAGCAAGACGATCTGATAGGACATTTACTTAGCCAATCAGATGACGCTCTTCCATCAGCAAGCTAGCTTTGGAATAATGAAATCTCTTGTCTTTTCCACACAAAAAAGTAAGTACTAAGTGTGTGAATGCTGTCAATCATTTCTTTTAAACAGTTTTAACAGAACTTTTAAACCATTCCAGAGATAATGCTGTTTAAAGAGCGCTAAGTCGAGGATTTCGCAAGATATGATTCCCTTCAAGTACCACCAGAGCGAGCTCGAGTACCACCAGTGGTACGCATACCACAGTTTGAAAACCTCTGTTCCAAGTCTTTTCAGATGTCTTATTGTGCAACGGAATTAAATCAGAGAAAGAAGCATGTTAACTGCACTTAAAACCGATGTTAAACAGTTTCTGGATGCTGCATCTTTATTTCTAATGTATCATTTGGATATAATGTTGCAGATGAGTGAACAGAAAGCAACTGATCCATTTAAATGTATGTGTGAAGGCATAAAAAGATAATGGGTGTGATTCTACCTTTATGGGCTTACTTTACTTTGTGCTGTTAGTGACAGTACACAACAAAAACAATGCAAACCAGACAAGTCTCAGGACAGTAGTTTGAGCCCCAGTATGACTACATATGTGGGCGGTTAGCCTCTTATGAATTCACTGTACTCTGTGTTTGTGTATATATGCGCAATCTTACTACACCAAATGTGGTTTGATCAGCCTGCAGCTCAAATACTACAACGCTACTTTGCTAGATGCACTCTATCCTTTTTCCTCTTCCTTTCTTGATTAAAATACAGTGTTTTGTGCTTGCACATAAGAGCACATATTTAATATTATTTTACTGGCTGGAAATGTGGAAAGAAACTGGAAAACAGCAACATATTTATGTCTTGTGCCAATTTCTGAATCCTGGTGCTTATCTGGTCAGCTTAACAACAGAGAAACAGGGGTGATACTGAAAGCCTCTCACTTTTAAACTGACTAATAAAAGAAACTGGCTAATAAAAGGTAAGGCTGACTAATAAATTAAATGTGAAAAAGGGCGAAACGGTGGAGGGACCCAATCTGATTTATGGCTTTAATATTTTCAGTAACTTAACTTTCCGAATGTTTTCTTTTATATTCAGAGGTGGAGTAACAGGGGTGTTCTATGGCCACGGCCACTGTCCTCTAAGCTTGGTCAACATGAAATATGATTTGTCGTGTACTCGTAGAACTGGAGATTATTCTGTTAACTTATGTGTCATCATAAGCCATCAATAAGCCAGACTTTGTAGAGCACTTCATGCAAACTGAATGTAGAAAAAAATAGTGCTCCAGAAAACATAAAATGTTTCTAAAAAAAGGAAAAGTGACACCAATGAACTATAATAAACTATCATTACTACATAACTATATAGCTGCACCATGATGATGCTAGTGTTTGAAAATGTACTGGTTTAATGCAGGCTATTAAACACTATGTTCTTCCAATTTTATGACTTTGTAGTCAAATTATTTGGATTATTAAAAAATAGTTTTAATCATATTTTTATTTAATATCATAAGCGATACATTTTATTCTAAATACATATCTTTATAAATTTTATTCATACAACTATTCGTACAACTATATGATTCCCTTTAAGGATCAAAAAAGCATAAGTATCGATATAAATCAAAAAGTACTAAAAGTGAATGGTATTGTAATGTATCACCAATACACATCTGCAACAAATACTCAAAAAGAAGACATCTGATGTCAGAACAGTGAGATGACCCACTACACAACCTCAGCTATCTTTTACTGATTGTGCTGCTCAGCTAGCGGGATAAGCTGCTGCATTAGCATGTCCGCTTCCGCAAGGTGCTGCTGCTTCCTACTGTAGCTGAGATGTTACTGTCTAAGGTTCCCATCATAAATCAGGCAGGATCTCTCTTCGAAAAACATTTTTGATTTTAATGGAACCTGGTAAACTCAATAATTATGTAATGTGGTAACAGATGTAACCAAATTCTTTCATGTTTTTTAAAAGTTAAACATTTTTAGTATCATTTAAAACAATTAGCTGACAAACAGCTACTTTTTTTCCATCTATTATTTTTGGAAAGCCATTGTAGGGTGGCTCCTAAACATAAAATATAGCTAAAAGTATCATATTTAAGTCAGGGCAGGTCCACGCAACTGTATATAACAGGGATAGAAGCACTTATCACAGACACATCATGTACTCAAGGTGATTAAATCTGAACAATCCTCGTAACACTAAACTCATATTTGTCTCCGCACATAGATAGAGGACATCGTGCTGCAAGAGAAGACATGTTTTAAATCTCCTCAGTGTGCGGAAACACAATTTGTGGATACAGGGGTTCAAAAACACAACAGAATACCATAAGACAGACTGAAACAAGCTTTATCCGTCTCCACACTGCTGCTCTCTCCTTACGTAACAGCTCCCATCACATGGCTATTTGACCAGCGGTCATTAACTGATGTGTGCGTTTTTCACAAACCAGAAAAGCAGCTGCAAATCAACACAGCTAAAGCCATTAAAGGCAGAAATCCAGGCAATCTTTGGTCAGTCAGAAATCCAGCACATGGGACAACAACTTTAATGGAGCAACTAAACAGCCGCTAAAAGAAACGAGTTTCTCTTTAACAGTTCGGCATTCTCTTTAAAGTGATTAAAGTGAGTGGAGACGCAGCTGAATTATAAAAGCTGACAGGATAATGGAGGAAAGCGTCACAGGGGTTTTTATTTAGGGAATGTGGCCTTTTTTTCTAACTGTTGACAACAAGGAGCACAAAGAGCCTGTTGAAGAGTCTAAACAGAGGGCTGATTCTGCCGTGGTCTCTTTGCATCCAGCCTGGCAGAACTCATGAGTTTGCTTCATTGGTGACATCATGAACAACAACTGGAACGACTTGAAGGCATTTGGTAGTTTACACTTCTTTATTCTGCAAGTTGAGAAGAAGTGGGATCTGTTGGTGCTGACAAGATTCTGAAAATATTTCACACAAATAAAAATGATATGTAATTGGAAAAAACAATCAAATTAGAGCATTTTGCCCTTTAAAAATAACTCATTTGACCTTAAATAGCTTAGGTGTGAAACAAACTTTCCCTTCTTACAGTCAACGGACATATATGAATACACTAAAATAACCCTGCAGACATTTACAAGTAGGTTTTTTAAAAAGATAAAAGCATTTGTTAGACTTAGTATTCAACATCTTGGTTTTAAAACCACTCATTAAAAATTTATGTCAATGAACTGCCCTGATTCAGAAGTTCAAGAGGAAATATTTTATAATGTCTTAAGATTTGTGTAAAAGGTTAAAGGTTAAAGAACTGTATGTTGATTTGTAAACTTAGATTGGTAGTTTTCAGTATTAGCAGCTGTATAAAGAGGAGGAACAGGCAGGCAAGAAGATTAAAATGAAAGCTTATTGAAAAGACTTCATAACATAATAGCGTTCTGCTGGAATGCTCCAAAAAAAAAGAAAAAGAAAAGAGATGTCATCTTCTCCACTTCAGCGCCATCTAGAAAGTTTTCTAAGGGCCTTAATGTAAAACAAAGTGAGGCGTCCATGTGGCACACAACTTTAAGAGGAAGATGAAGAAAACGGTCTGCTGAATGATTATACAGTACGGGAGTCAGAAGTTAAACAAGCTTTTTAAACGAGCATATATTCTGACAAGATCAATCACATGGATGCAAACATTTTAAACAACCAAATGTGTGAGATAAGGAAAGAGATTGATGGAGACTTTACTATTATTGTTATCTCATGCTAACTAGAATAAAATGTGTTTAATTTTCTCTTTTATCTTAAACTGATACAAATAAGATTATGACTCAATGAGGTAAAAACAACATAATTGGACAATAAGTCAACGAAAGGAAAGATCTGACTAATCCGTTTCTACTATGAAAATGATTTCTCTGCGACACCTTAATGCCTTCACACACACATCGGTTTGCAAGTGCAGGAGGGTTTGATAGACTCTATAAGCTCACAGCTTCATGTGTACATAGTGGAGATCTTTTCATCACATTCTCTTTCCTGGCTGTTGTGACGAACCGTTTAGATTAAATAAAAATGTTTCTATGAAATTAAAGTTTTTGTGGGTGTCATTTTTAGATATTTTAATGTTCATTTGAAGAAAAGATAAATACCTAAAGTTACACACAAATCATGTAATATGCACACGCAGTCATACTGAGATGATTTTCTCTCCACAAGTGGATGCTTTGCACGCTTCTATCGTGCAGAGTTGCTGTAATAAATAGTTTAAGAAGGGTCAGGTCATCTGCAGCAAGCGGAGAAAACATCATAGAAGCACAAACTACTCAACAATAAAACTCAGGGATATGTTTCATAGTGAAAGTGAGAATATTTCCACATAAACAATATGAAGGGAGTTCGAGGGACTGAACAGCTGTGTAGCCATAAGTAAACCATGAATCTGTGAGGCTAACTGGAGATTAAGGTTTCAATATGCTAGCAAGCATCAAGATTTGGAGTCTGGAGCAATGGAAGAAGGTCAAATAATGAGGTCAGCTGATACGTAAATATGCTGACTGATCAGATTGTTCCATCCATACCCTCCCTGAAGCCATGCTCATATTTGTAGTAACGTCAGGATTCATGGGGTTCAAATTGTGGAAGAGATGAGAAATTATTTGCACACATGGATTGGCCAGCACAGAGTCCAGACCTGAACCCCACTGAGATGTTTAGAACATGCTGGAGAAGGATGTGCACAGTGGTCGGACTCTCCCATTATCAGTACAAAACCCTGATTCCTATATATCTGAGTTCATCTGAGAGCTACCAATCAGCTCATTGTACTGACACCCCCCAACATTTAAAAGCAGGGACAACCACTGACCTTCTAAGGATTTTTAAGACTTACTATATTTTACTTATTGGTTATTTTAATGCTTTATGTTCAGAAAGACATCACATGTATCTAAAATATGACAAACTCAGATAATAGACTCAGCTTTGCGTCAGTCTGCCAGTAAAATGTAAAATGTTTTGAGGAACACAGATCAATTAAAATGAATAATAGTTAGGTGTTTGGGCAATTTTTGAAAACTATATTGATTAAAGAATTTTGTTGAGTATTACTGGAGGTATATATCATTTTCCAAAATTATATTCTTCATTTGGCGTTATGATGATGATGGTGGAGAAAGCTGTGTGACACGTTGGTCCACAATTAGGGTGGGCTGTAGTGTTCAGAAAGGCAGGAGCATATTGTTCTCATCATGCTCATTAAACACTTCATATACCAAACTACTTCCCTGGAAACTCAGCACAGTGGAAACGTTTCATCACAACATATAAAAGTGATGGAACAAATCAACATAGTATTGATTTACAATGATGCTTCCCTTTATGGGGACACCTGCCAACCCACGAGACAACTAAACCAGCATATTACTAGGGGTGTGTATCAGCAAGAATCTGGTGATACGATATGTATTGCAATACATGGGTAGTGATGCAATATATTGCGATATATTATGGTGCTATAAATAAGGGGATAAATCGCAATTTTTACTTTACTAGAATTTGATAGTAAGAAAACTCCCATCCCAGTAAAAGCCAAACTTACTGATTGATACTTAAAAAGATTGATACCTTTCTTTTGCATATCGATATATTGTCTCTAAAAAATATTGCGATATATCGATAGTTTCTTACAGCCCTATATTTTACACCAGTGTTAGGGTCAGTACTTTAGGTTTTGTCCTTACATTTGTCACTCCAGCTGCTAAACTACCTTCATTTCTTTGTTTTGATGAAAGTAAATCTTCTTACTGGCAAATATATAAATAAAAAAGCCGCTGTTTGTAGATGAAACAGGTCACATCTTTTTTCAAAAGTCACCTTCACACTCGGCTTGTTGCAGCGTGTATCTGTAAACTTTTTCATTTCATGAGACTTCAAGAAAGATTACGTAAAGCTCAACTTGACCTGCTTAAGTTGTTGTTTGTCATATGCATCACCTCTGAGCTGGGAATGTGAGTCAGAGGAGGTCAGCAGTATTAAGTCAACTGGAACACATAATGAAATACTCTGCCACTCCTTTATTTACGCGTTCACAGGCACCGTTAACACCTTCTCCTTAACGGCTCTTTCACATGTACATTCTGTTTAGCAGCTGGCAGAAATAAAACGTAACTGAGATCATTTAAAAGCAATGTGTGAAGTAATGCTTCTTACTTTCAGCTGCTTTGACTATATTTTAAATTAAACATCTGTAATTAAGTGTAATGTTTTAAGTATTGCTAATCAGAAAAATATGGCAGGAGTTTTTTTTATTTTCCATTTGCTCAGACATTAAACTTGGCCACAACACACCTTGCTCACCTTGCTGCATCAATCTGCAGAACCTGCTGACATAATTGCAGAAAGACAATTTAAGCCAGTAAGTCTAATACAGCAGAATGGTTGTTGACCAACAAATCCATTTCCCGCATCACCTTCATGCCATGTCCACACGTAGCCGGGTTTTTGTAAAACCGTATATCTTACCCCCTCTGGCTAGTAGAAAAAACACTTCCACACCACCTCCATCCACACCTATCCGCAGAAACGTGCTGTAAAACACATCCATCTTTTTTCGTGCTCTACCCTCCTCAGCTCAGTAGCAGCTACAGTGTGCAGCAACTTTTATGGCAACATGGACCGGTGATCGTATGACAGTAGACTGTCCTTCTATCTGAGGACATTAACCCGCGATTCCTCCGGGAGGACGGAGAACATCTATGTGCCGTAGTATTTGTGCTTGTAATAATAAACAAACACGAAGCGCCTGGACAATTGACAAAGCTAACGGAGTTTTAAGGGCATCCATGATGTAAACAAAAGTCGCATATGTGACGCATCGTGTATTACAGATTTATAAACGAAGAATTCAAATATCTTTACTTTGGTCTGAGTTTTTCTTTAACAGGAGTAAATCTGCGTTTTGGTGTAGATGACAGGCCAAATCGAAGAAAAATATCTTGGTTTGGTGAAATACCAGCCCACATCTGGACATGGCCTCAGACACCAGCACTGTGATGGTGAAGTTCATGACCATGTTCCTTCCTCTCAGAAAGAAACATGAAAAGACAGATGAGGATCTGTAAGTTCATTAAATACATCGCAACTCCTTTTTCTTCTTAGTTCCGTTTGCAGTCATACTGCTGTACGACACTGCCTCTCATGCTTCTGGTGGTGTGTTCACTGCGGCTGGGTATTCATCCACAAGCTCTCTGCAAACAGACTAAAGATTCTGTCAATATCAGTGACTGTATAAATTAGTGGACAGCGCATACCATCACATGACCCAGAGGTTTCTGAAGAGCGGATTTGAAGCCAATAGGCGGGTCCTACAGTCGCCATCTTGGTGTTTCGTCATTATCGGAAAATCCCAAAATGGATGAAAAAGTGGAGCTGAGAGGCTCCGTCACGGTGGAACCAGCAGGAAGTACGCAGCTGTAACCAGTGATAGCGCTCTAACACACATCAACCAAATAGACATGCCTCTAAATTTAAGCCTAAAATAACATAGAAAGTATTTCCATTTCCGCATTAGTGTCACCATCGGCAGCCAGAGATCGCCGCCTGGTCTATATGCGTCTACATATCTCACACTAAGCACAAATACGGTCAAACATCAACCAAACAACATTTATTTTGCACAAAAGCATTCCATGTTAAAAGTGATCTTCAGCACTGATACAACAGAAGCTATCTTGACAATAAACTTACACCAAACTCCTTACAGCAAGGAAAGCAGCAGTGTTCACTGACTAGTAAGAGGCATTTGCTGTGATTGTGATCTTGTGAGAATGCAGCTGCATCACAAGGTTCTGATGGTTCTGCGTCTGCAGTGTGAACGTTGTAGCGAAGCTACGTTCATTTCTTTGATTCTGTTCACGGTTAACTTCTCTTATTCTATTTTCCTCTGGTGCCACAGTGGCGTTCACGTTACTCAGAAGTCTGTTAGGAGTGTTTGATGAGCTGAGGTGATATGGAGCATTCTTAAATATCTTCTCATTTGTCCTGCAGGCACACACTGATTTTGATCTGACACCAGTGGACTGCTTGAAATGCCAGGAATGAAATAGACAACACAGAAACCGGTTCAGGTGGTTTTATAAGAAGCAGCTTTTAGAAGAAATGTATGTAAGATTTACAGTTAAAGCTGACGGAAACTGTTCATGACATAGTTTCAGAGTTGTTTTATTTGAATAATGTTACCTGCTGCAGCATGGTCTCAGTGGACGCCAGCTTCTGCCGATGCTCCTCCAAAGAACTCTCCAGGTCTCTGATCTTCTCTCCTTGTGCCTCCACCTGGTCCGTCAGGACGCTCACCTGGTGAGTGACACCATCACACTGTATTAGGACAGACAACTGTTTAGAGCCCAAAATGGAACTGAAACGTACTAAAACTTGGACAAATACTGATGACACGACAAAAAAAAAGAGAGAAACACACACTCATCGTGGCATATCTCGCCAGATTTACTGAGCAGCCTGCCGCTCAGGAATGCATTTACCATTTACTATAATCACCCTGACAACACATTCACATCATGCCAGACACACACACTCTTCAATTCCTCTAGTTCTACAAAACCATCTGACAGCAGCTGATTCTCTGTCACTTCTCACATTTTTAGCCCTGCAGCCACGTCCTATCTCACAGCACTTTTTCCAGCTTTTTTAGCTCATCGTGCCTTTAAATTCGGATGAAAAAGACACATGCCGCGGCAGAACAAGTGATCTGACTGACTCTCCTTCCTTAGAATGAACATGAACAAAGTGTGTAAATGAGTTACGTCTAAGATCCTGTGTGAACTGAAACCCAAACAACATGAGTTTACTTTAAAGATTCAAGCTTTCTGCTGTTTAACGGACATTTGAAATATTGTTTCTTACCTCTTTGAAACTTCACACACAAGAGGGAGGAGAGCGTTCTCCACCGGGCTACAGGGAAGTTAGTTGCTAACCACAGAAAGCATATCCGCTGACACAGACACACACATGCACACACACACACACACTGAAGCAACACAAGACTTCAATCCTTAGGCAGCAAGTGAAAAGAAAGTAAAACAAGGAGCTTAAAAAGGAGCCAATTAAATCCCAAGTCCAGAAAACAAAGCTCCGGTCTTCCTGGACATCAACCAATCACAGAGGATTTCAGATGAGGAATGTGTAACAGGTAGGCAGGCGTGTGTGTGTGTGTGAGAAGTAGTGCTGGTAAGGAATGAGACTTTATGATGGTTTTATGAGTCAGACTTGTTCAGGTGGGTGGTGCAACAACACTCCATAGAAATAAAATAAGCAGCCACATTGCATTAATAAAAACGTGGAACAAGCGCACGTAGATAAAAAAAGAACCTCGGGAAACATCTGATAACAGCAAATGAAATATGAGGAATTCACAGACAGATTGTGGAAATGGCAGCTGCCTGAGCTAGCTATTAAAGTAATCCAGAAGTTAGAGCTGCTGACATCCCATTTCGCACAGACATATAATCATCTGCTGCTTTACCGCTGCAGCCGAAGTCACGGTAAACTCCTGTTCATACACTTCAGAGGGTGTCTGGGCATGTTTTGTTATGAAGGAACACAAAACATCTTAAGTTCCAAGATTACAGACCACAGGATGGTTTTTTTCAGTGTGGTTCAAATCCTTCCAGACAAACTTGCAGCTGATTCACTTGTAGCAGGGATTGAAGTAATGACATGAAAACAAACACAGCTTAGCAAGATAAACCTTCACTTTTCATTTCGAATCCACGTCTCCAGGTATTTAAATGAAGAATTAGAAGCAATTAAATGTATCAAAGGAGAGTTTGGGAGCGAAATAGCTACTGAAAATATGACAGAAAAGGGATGAAGTGTGTGTCTGTGAAAAGAGCGAGAGTTGTTTCTGACCTGCAGCACCAGAGACTCCTTGTCTCCTTCTAGTCGCAGCAGTCGTTCCTGATAGGTTTCATTGTTGGATGGAGAACAGAGGTTCACCTGGACAAAGACAAACACACACAGGTTAACGGGAAAGGTGCAGGATGAGTCTGGTGTCTGTAAACATGGTGTTGCGGTCACCGATCACATTACTTCATGAATAATTAGAACAATGGTGATGAGGATGATGATGATAATGACAGTAACTTTACTGGTGAATTTATAGTTTTCTTATGCATGTAAACAGTCTGTGAAGTTACAAAGTGTTACAGTTCCTGTAAAATGGACTTAAGGTGTACCAGAGAGGAGAGTAGCATGCTGCAAAAATGTCTAAAACACATTTTGTACGACTTTTTTCCTGAAAGAGATGACATCACTATGAAATACAAGTGAAAGGCCATATTGGTGGCTTACTTGGCTTAAAAATATTTAAGAATTTTTAAATTATTTCTGTAAATGAAGACTTTTTCAATAGCAAAAATATTGCAATATAACACCATCTATAAGATTATTTATTTTGTTTAAAATTTTCTATTTATTTCATTTCCAAATTAGTTTTATCAAAGGTTTGATTTTGTGTTTTTATCAAATGTATTTATTTAAATAAAATTGTGTATCTAGATCATCAAAATAATATTTCATTTGCCTAACATGACAAGTATGTTTTGTTTTTGTTGGTAAATGGAAACTCAACCTGAAATAAAGAACGAGCTATCTGGGACATTTTTGACTGACCAGAATAAGCTGACAAATCATAACAGATGATGTTTTTGGAAGCTGGGACATGAGGTATCACAGAAAGGTAACTAAAGAAAAAAATGTACTAGTCTGTGAACATTAAAGCATAAAAGTTTATTCTAAAAAAGTTCTCACTGCTGCAAAAATACCACTAAAAACAACAGTAACATGACCAAACACACTGTATTTCTGTATGAAAAGAATTAATACACGTTAAAGATTTTAAACAAAAGACACAGTTATTCACTATAATTACTTATTTCTCAATTAAAGCAACATTACGAAGTTATTATTGATGTATGCAGCATTTCAAACTTGGCCTGCATGTTTTTCTCTGCAAATGAAGAAATCATTTAATCATCTGTCAACATGACATAAACAGCTTTCATGCACATCTGGACTTTTATTGTTTTATTTGCTGGAAATGATAAAATCTAGGTAGCTTCAAATGTACCATGATAACATTAATACACAAAATGAGAAACACACGGTCCGTCACAGAACACGGCAACAATTTGGAGAATTAAGATGAAACGTGCTGATTGTTTCATAGCAGAAATGCTCTGGAGCCCAAATATATAATGCAAACGCAAACCAACACAAATCCTTGTAGAAAAAGACGGTATGGGTGGAGTAGAAGTGAGTCATGTAGCAGATTTCCCCAGAAGTCTGCTGTTACCATCAACAGCAAACAAAACTACACGAATTGTGGATTTTCTGAGCATTTTAGTGAGTCAGACAAAAAAAACAAACAAACAACCAACTAACAATCAAAACCTGAGCGGCATCCATACGGTTCCTCTTAGTTTGGGTGAAACCGCTGACTCTGTCATGGTCTAAACTAATCGATTCCGTTCACCTGGTGCTGTCTGATTGCTGCTCTACTCTCTGCCGCTGGTCCCGTCTTCCAGACAATCACACTCATTCTTCCCACCTGCCATCTACAGTTTGCCTCTTAGCTTTCACAGTATTTAAACTCACTCCATTCTCTCCTTCCCTGCCAGATTATCAGCACTTCTGGTCTTGCGGAAGTCCTGCGTCATTGTTTTGCCTTCTAGATTGCAAACCCACCTTCTGTCCACGGATTACCCCTCTTGCCTTGCCCTGGTCGGATACTCCTCATCTTTTTCTGGATTTTGACCCATGCCTTGTCTCTGGAGCCTGAGTCACACCATTGCCTGATAATACCTGTACGCTCCTGTATTGCTACCGCTGCTTGACCTCTGACCTTGCCTCTTGGATTTTCCAGCTTCTCTTCCCCTCCAGGACTTAAAGACTTCTTGGACTGTTGGACCCGTTACAATAAACTGATTCTCTGTTCCACTACTCCTGTGTGAGCGGTTGAATTTCCGGGTCCTCACAGCCACCCATTAGACTCTGCTTTCACACAGCACATTACACAAACTTAGCGACTATCCTCCGATTCATGTAAATCTCATTTATTTGAAAATAGCCTCACATTTTCACATTGAATTTTACAGGATGGCCTTGTTCCAACATCTACCCTCCATTAGTCACAGAAAAGCTGATTAAGATGGGTGTATTCATTCATTTTCTAAACCTGAACAACCAAGCAGAAGAAATGCTGCGTCATGGTCTGTCAAGTGAAAAAATACCTTCTAACATGTGTTTAATAGGCCAGGGACATACTTCCTTCTGGTTGTCATGTCCTGCTCCAGACACTATCAGCCCAATCACCATCACTTGCCACCAGACTCGTTACCCCCTATCACCTGGTCCTGATTCCCTCACAGCCTTATATCCCTCAGCTCACAGTCTTACCTTGGTCGGGCATTGTACGTAAACACCCATGCTTGTTCCTGCTGCTCCTGCCTTCCTGCTCCTTGTCCCTGCAACCCTCCTGGACTCCTCCACCTTACAGGTTTCAGTGAATCCTTGTTACATTCAATAAATCCTGTTCACGATCCTTTTGGCTCCGCCTCACCTCGATTGTTGCAGTCAGGACAGGATGCATCCTATTTGCACTTGATTTGAGGTCGGTGAGACAAATAGTTCCACAGACATAGCTAAAAATATTGGGTTTTTGTACATAAAGCGCCACCTAGTGGAGAAACCATAAATCCAATAATCGTGAAAATCGATGCAGTCCTTGAGGACTTAAACAGGTATACAAAGTATCATAATCCAATTGTTCGAGTTATGGTGCTCACATGAAGGAGGTCATGATAAAAGAATATCCCTGACGTGTCCAGGGATATAAATAACAGCTGGTCTAGAGGCTCAGAGTAATAAAATAATAAATCTTTGTTGTTTATGACTTATTTTGTGAATGAGAACATATAGAGATGATTTTTCACAGCAAAACTTACAACTTTAAAAAAAAAACTATCAAGATTTCCAGTCAGATTGTCGAAATATGACACAAACACTACGGCCTCTAAAACCACAAAATGAATAATAAAACAAATGAAGACATTTACAGAATCCTGGCCATGAATAAAAGATGCAGACACTATACTAAATAATAATTGTTTCTATTTACAAATACTGCAAATTATTAATGACAACTAAAAATATCAACCTGAGACACTCACAGGAGGAGGAATGGAAATATGGTTAATTACTGGACCCAGACGTGAAATCATGAAAAGATGAACTGAAACACGCATGTATTCACACAATTCCTACCCTATAGGTAGGTTAGAGGGTGTGTATGTACACACACACACACATATATATATATATAAGGAATTTTTTCTGACGTGTCTGAGGATTTACTATAAAGCTGTGGCCAGTGGAGCGGGTGGGACTCCTCATGTCCTACATGATCCCAGTGTCTAAGAATGCAGCACACCACCTACTTTTAATGATTTCTCTAAGAATGTGTTCCTGCTATGCAGAATACAGTCTCTTATATTTTCAATGTACAAAACTCCCATTTATACTTTAACTACAGTCCCAGTAAGATCGCATCCAAAAGCACTTCTAATTTTTATATCGTTCTATGTGTTTATTAGATGCAACACGTGGAACAGAGGGCCTCTCTAGTCACACCACTATGTTTCTAAATCTAATTTAAAGAATGGCTCAGTTTTTCAGGGAAAAGTTAAGATGATTCAGTCAGGTTTAGTATTAATGTCGATTATCTTGAGCTTTTTCCACCCAGAGGAAAGAAGCACGATAAAAACAGAACAAATCATGCTTCTCAGAGTTACATTTTTTTCAGTAATTACCAGTGACAAATAGATTATATTTCTAAAATAAACCAACACTGGTGGAAAACATTTGAACAGACCAAAAACATATAGTTGATTGATTCATATTTCCAGAAGGCTTAATGTCTTTACATAACTGTGCAACAATGCAAAACTGCACATTTCTAGAAGTTTCCATGTTATCTCAAAATAAACTGGCTCAAGACTGAGCTGATGTGTGAAGTTGTGCTTCACACATCTTTATCAGTGCTTAGATTTTATGCATCAGTATAAAATAAAACATAATCTGATCCCCTTTAGTGTTTAAATCAGACACATGAAGCTTCAGATAAATGAAGCTTTTAAAAAAAGCTGTGTGAAAAATACATTTCATCATTTAGTAGGTTATAAAACCTATTTTAGCAGCAATAAGATGATGTAGTGTTGTTTTTATCAGATGTTGTCAGTCTCTCCCAACACAGTGGGGGAATTCTGTTCACTCGTCACCACATTGCTTCACTTCCTTTTAGGTTTGCTGTGTTAGTTTCTGTGCAGAAATGCACAGCTTTTCCTCATCTTTTCAGTTGGACATGACTGGACCATCACAACACCGATTTAATAACTGCAGAACAGCGGCTGTGCTTAGTATGAACGAGTTAATGGTCCACTCACTGACTGCAGGGTGACCGGGTTTGTGTCTGCGAACAACCCCAAGTCATCACCCCTACACCACCGCTGGAGTTGTTTTCAAGTCTTCATCTGCTTTTTTCTCCAAATGCCCTGCAGTCCATGCAAACATGTCCCCTCTGGTCTGGAAGTAGTTTCAGGGTCTTGTAGTTTGATCAGATGCAACTTTGCAAAGTGAAGTCATGTTCTTTCAGAGACAAGTAGCTCCAAACAAGCCATCCCTGTTCAGTCCGTTTCCAATTGTACTGTCATAAAGGTAAACACTAAATGATGTAACTAAGGCCTGTAGACTGATATGCAGCTTTGAGGGGGGGCAGTTTCTCTGGTATTTGCACATTCGGATCTTTTGATCTGCCTATTTCTGGCTAAACGTTGTGACTGCAGAATGACAGACTACTATTAGTTTGGAAATGGCCTCATGATCCTTCCCAGACTGATGGGCAGCAACGTTTTCTTCTTCTGTCTTGGCATCCTGCTAACACGTAACGCTAACACACAGAGTGTGTTTGGCCTGTAATTTATCTCAATCCCTCTTAATTGTTTTGTTTGTGATAAAAACTTACTTTTGTTGATCCAGTTAAATTGAAAGTTCAGACAGTCAAACTTAATAATTTACTTTCACCATTCATAACCATGTGACATGTTTATATGACCATGCTTTGTCTTCTGCTTCCTGGTATCCATAAGGGAGCAGAAGACAAGTATCTCATTGTGTTTAAGACGTTTTACCATACAGTCATGTAAAACATTGTATGTATCAAATATACTGCGCTGGATTTTATATAAAGTTCAGGAGGTTTTACTTAATTTTTCCAGGAAACTTAAATTAACAGCCCCTTCTTAAACGTTTAAACTATTTGTCAAGAAAGCAGAAAGTTTTTACAGCTCAGCTGTCATGAACTGGAACTTTGTAGTTGTGGGTTTTTGGTTTAGTGTTAGGATTTCCTGTTTTATTTTGTAGTTTTTCCTGTTTTTCTCGCTGCTTTGGTTTCAGCTTCATGTTCTGTTCATTAGTTCACTTGGGTTGATTTTGGTAATTGTTTTCACCTGTGTCTTGTTCTGTTTTCAGTGTATTTATTGTTTTTTTTTTTCTCCTTGCTGGTTCATTAGATTTAATTGTGGGGAAAACCACAAAATATCAGTTGAAACAATGTTTTCAGATGCAAATAATATCTGATTATCTGAAATATCATACATAATGTGCAAAAACGTTTACGCTCCCTTTACTGTTTTAAGTGTGAGGATAATTAAATCATTTCTCCATAATGTGACTGTCGACTGAACTGCCTGAACTTTGTAATATTCCCCAATACATTAAGAGTATTAAGCCTACCTATGTGTTAGTTCAGGTTAGGTCAGAGAAAAATTAATGTATCCAGTGGAAACAGGAGAGTCCAGCTTTAAAGCACTGGAAGATGTTTGTAGTAACTTCCTGCCGCGAAGGACTTTTTGCTAGAAATAACACTAAATCTGGAATGACTGATAGCTGAAACATGCAGAATGGCACAACCTATGCAAATGTAGCAAATGAACATCTCATAAATAACTGAGATAATGACACACAGAAAACTCAGTTGGGAAAAACATTATTTCCCTTTACTTCACTATTTTCTATATATATTAATCGAAAAATCCCAGAAAGACATGATGGAAATGAGCACTACATCACTGGTATTTCTTTATGGAAGAAAATATCAGATTTAATGCTTAGAATTCAGTCATATAAGTATTAACTTAATTTATTTACAACTAATCCTTTACTCCAAAAGATTAATCATCATTTTAAAGATAAACAAAAGACAAGAAAAACTTTGTAAGTCCTTAAATAAACTGACCAAAAGTGACAAATCTGAGTGATCCCGACAACAATCGGATGATTTGAACACTCAACTCAAACTGCATATTTTTATTCCTCTATGAGTTAAAGACGTAATGTCGCGCCTCCTTTTCTCTGATTAAATCCTGCAGTATCAGCCACTGCATTGTCAAACGCTATCAGCTGATGTTTAACACTTTACTGCGATAACACAACCCTTGTGATGCGCGCCGTAACATCACCACAGCTTCAGATGCAGCTCAGCTCTCCAGTGAAGGAAATTACATCAGAAAACAGTCTGTTGCCAGGAAATAAGACAATAACAGCAGGACAATGACATGCATCTAAAGTAGATCAACAAATCTCACACGGCAGCAGAGCAGTTTCCCCTCCGGTTACATTCTGCTTCCCCACCGTATGGAGCTCCTTCCAGACATGGAGCTGAAGGCGGGAATGTGCAAAATGACAGACACAGAACTAAAAAAGGAAAGCACTCACCTTTTTGAGCCAGGAGAAGTGCCTGTATAAATCAATGGGAGTTTCCATGCCTCCAGCCCATCGCTGCTTCGCCTGCTTCCTTGTGTTTGTGTCTGAGTCTGTCAGACTGTGAGAGAAAGTGTGTTTTTCATGTGTGTGTGTGTGTGTGCGACTGGAATCCGTATAAGTTCACAAAGAATGGAGTCATGAAGTGCTGCAGCATGTGAGTGCTGTTATGTGTATGAGTCTGTGAGGAGGAGACTTTAACAACTCCCTCCTGCTAGATTCGGCCCCCCTTCCTTCTCCGTCTCTATTTGCCTCCCTTTTTATTACCGCTGTTTCTTCTCCTCAGTTTCTCCTCCCTTCTCTCTTTATTATTCACCTTCAGACTCATTTAATCTTCCTCTTTCATCGGGCGCTCGCTGCCTCCATTATCTCTACTTCTGAGTTTCTCCTTCTCCCTTTTCCTCCCTTTTCCTCGGGGTCAGTCTGACGGCCAAATGGCCGAGTCTGGAAAAAGGGGAGGGGGGGGGAGTAAAGTTTTTTTTCTCTGTCATCTGTTTGCGCCTGAGTCTTAGCTCATCTGATGTCAGAGAGGCAAACAAAGGAGCAACAGGCTCTACGTACAAACAGCAGAACAAGCCGTGTTTTCCCCTCATCTCTGTGATGTTATGTTCATTCAGTTATGTTCACGGTATTGGACGACTTGTCTGCAGGATTCTGACCATCTGTGTCTGTGTGTCTGATCAGCTCAGAGCTCCATTTCCTGTATATTTTACACACGTGTTCACTAAAACAATGTCAGCCAAAAGATTGATTCAATTTTAAACACAGACACAGAGATTAGAGTGGCTACATTGAGGGGTAAATGTGTACATAAGAACTGAAACAGAAATATTGTGGACGTATGTTTAGTAGTTTCTAGAATGAAAGTATTTAGTTTGTTTGGTTCCTAATGATTTTTATCATACTTCAAACATGATCATATAGATCAAACTCAAACGTTCCACATTCATGATGTATTCACTGAACCTCGGTAGCAGAATCTCATTAGCCCATTATTCATTCCCATTAGCAAAAAGTTATCATTAGCATTTATATAAGTAACTTATAAAAGAATAAACATGCTCTTCAAAAACTGATTTACTGTTGTTTGATTTTTTTTCTCCAAGTTAGAAGCAGAAAATTCTGATTTTGTTATTGGATAACATCAACATCTAGCACCAGAACTGGTGCTGGAAGAAAATAAAGGAAAGTTATAAACATCTGTACAGCATTAACAACATAAAGAATAAAAGTTCTTTATATTAGGGTGTAAAACCAAAAGAAAAAGAGAGAATGCTGCTGAATACTTGTTATGGAGGAAGGCCGTGTATACAGCTGCTAACAAAACAGATGTTAGCATTATGAGTGTAAAAATGTTTGCAGTCTTGGAGTTTTTCCTTACTGCGAAGGAGGGTCTAAGGACAGGAAGTCCGGGATCTGTTTAGTTTAATATAGTCACTAA
>JBAMHX010000011.1:3275358-3289638 GCA_037177515.1 Pseudomugil tenellus
GGATGGATGGATGGATGGATGGGTGGATGGATGGATGGATGGATGGATGGATGGATGGATGGATGGATGGATGGATGCAACCTGACACCAGCAGCTGTATGGACAGATCATAATCCTGTTCCATCAACATTGGCTGATGTGTGAGCTGAACACAAGAACTGAACAAGAATAACAAACAACCTTTGAATATAGGCTGGAAACAATGGTCCTTATATATATACACACACACGATGAAAGGCATCAGTTTCGCCCCGGGATATGTCAGTTCTGCCCCTCAGTGCACTGATCTGACTTTTCCATGTATCCGCTTGTAGTTAATGAGACTGTTTGTTGACTCTGTAACAAAGAAACACGTTGTACTGACAAACTGAACACATACATGTATCTATGAATGGGTCTACAGATGTCAGAAACATTAACAGTCTGATACGATGTGGTGATGAAGCACCATATATTCAGATATGGAAAAGCTTTTAAAACAAAACATAAATCATTTTAAAAAACTAACAAGCTTATCCACCAGACCTTTTTTTGTATTTGTCACATGATGTTAAATGACGGTGCACAGCGCTTTGTGGTGCACTGAGTTGTTACAGTTTAAAACTGACCCGACTGCAGCTTCTTTTGAGGCACTATGATGGAAAAAAACTGATAATATGCTCACAATTGTGTCAACGGGAAAACAAACCTACTTACTAAACCATTTCTTCATTTCCGGAATTGATCTAAGTGTAATAAAACATAACCTTTTAGTGCCACCAGCAATGTCTTGTGTGTGTTTAGCTTTGCTTCAAAAGCTGCTTCCAAAGCACACATAAATAAAAACACACAAAGCAGCAATGAAGCCGATCATGAGACACATAAAACAAGAAAACGTCCCCCTATCATCTATGCCTTAAAGGCTTTAGGGGCAATATACAAGAAGATGCAACTTATGACTTGTATTATTGTCTCAAGACTTTTTTATAACTGCTGATGTGTACAAAAAAAGAAAGAAAAGTTTCATTTGGCGCAACACCTGGATGGACAGATGTACAGTTTTGTCCCTCCATAACAAACTCATGTTTTACTTCCTGCATGCTCTGAAGGCCTCACGTGGCCTCAGGGGCAGAAACCAGCAGAGCTCAAAGCCCTCGAAGACCAGAGTCAGCAAGCAGACACTGTAAAAACAGCACGTCAACACTGCTTAATACATACACGTTAAAGACACTCGCAGCCTCATGTGACAGCTGCAACCAACCAATCGGCACTTCTCTGGCAACAGAAAAGGCCAATAGGGGACACTGTGAGTAGTTTAGACAGCCGCATTGGTGGACTCATTCTGCTATGTGCTGAAGTTGATGGGATGACAAGAGCAGTGCATGGTGGGTATAACTGTCACATGTGCCTTCAAGGATGTTGGCAAGCACAAGTGCAAGCAGTCACATGCGTGCACACACTACAATGCAACAAAAGGTAAAATGTCTTGTCATTGTAGGAAAACCGTATTATCTAAAGAAGGACCTGCCGGGTGCAAAGCAAAGTATGTTTTGTGTTAGGACGATTAAGTTGTGATAATCTGATTAACTACTTCAGGACTTGGTAAAGAACTGTGGCTCGACAGTAATTTACTGTCTGGTATAAACACATATGAGGCATCTTCCAAAGTATAACAAGGCCTATGCCGTTGGAAGCAACGGCTAGTTGTATATCCCCAAACGCCCCAATCCTCAAACAGACACAGTACAATAATATAAAGCTGGACATGTTCAGTCCCAAAGCTCCACCTGGTGTTGAAACTTTGAACCAGCCTGGTATGACATCGGAACAGGATTCATCCTGACGCGTCCATTTTAACGATTACGTCGACAAAAAAAATACGTCAACGCAAAATCTGTGCATCGATGCATCGTCGTCTTTTATACAGTTAATGGTCGTCGGTCATGGCGGAGAGAAGCAGGTAGTCGTAACTCCAGACGAAAACGTAATTCGACAGTATGGAACTACTTCAACGTTAAAAGCAATTTAGTCATTTGTCAGCTGGGCCAGCCGGAAATGGCGTATCAGAAAAGCACGATGGTCATGCACCAGCACCTGAAAAGGAGGCATCCAGGAGCAGCTCGCACAGATGATAAAACAACTTCAGTTTGAAACTTTTTAAAATAAAACGTTTTTCTTTGCTTGCTTTGTTGTTCCGTGTTAAATTACGGGATGACACATAATCACATTGTATTACCATCGTACCCTGCCATTTATCGAAACACAGTGGTACACATACATGCTCTTCACACACACACACACACACACACACACACATGCACACAAAGCATGCTAAAGTATGTGAGTATTTTGCAAAATGGCGCCCTGCTCGCACATTGTCAACTCATCTAATTCAATGCAGCGCTTAAAAAGAAAAAATCAACGTGGCCGTACTAGTTGATATTGAATATACATAATCTAACCTAATAATTAAATAATTTATATTATTTTCTGCGCCATTTTGCAACGTTACTTAGTGAGTGACAGGCGTCAAGCCCATCCATATGGCTCACTTACTACGAAGCCAACAGTAGCATTGACAGCTTGCACATGTGCTTCTTAGGGGGAACATTGGAAAGAAAGGGTCTGAATTTAAATTTAGGAAAGGCGACTGATACTGTTTGTTTTTTGTTCATTTTCTTCACTCAGGTGTTTCTTGTTTGCACAACAGCTTTATCTATTGAAAGAGTATTTTATTAAAATGTATTTTTATTAAATCCCACCTCTCATTGACACCGCTGCATAAAGTAAAAGGACACAATGACTTTAGTGTTATTTTGGAAATGATATTCAGAGAAATAAAAATGTTTAGAATAAAAAAAAATGTTTTTTTATTGAGATACAATCAAGTTTGCATAGTATAGAGGTAAAAATATTGCAAAATAAATCGATAATCGAATCCAATCTAAAACTGATTGATTTGAAAAATGTCATTGTTAGATTAATTGATGCATCAAAAAAGTATTTGTCAGCTTAATAAATTAATAGTTTTTACCAGCCCTAATCCTGAGGTCACAACCTTTTATTTCCACTTGATTTAAGGTCAATATTTCCAGAGATATGGCCAAAAACCTGAGTTTTTGTGCATAAAGCGCCACCTGGTGAGAAAACCATCCAAAAATCATGAAATTTCTGACGGATTGTCCCCTTGGGGACCTAAATATGTATGCTAAGTACCAAAACCTAATTGTACATGAAGGATATCCGCCGCCGGCAGTCAGGGCGAAACCATAATATCCCAGAGACTCCGCATTCTAGGATATAATAACAGTAAAACAGTAACACATACATTGAATTACACGATATTAGTAAAAGCTGAAGGTGTTTTCATATGCCAGGGATGTCTAAAAACCCCTCAAGAATTTTTTTTTCTACTTATAGAGGCTCCGAGCAGAAAATAATCAACTCATTTTATGTGTTGTGGTTGAAATCATGTTGTTCTCGAGGAACACATCAGCCAAGTAGTTCTTCTCCAGAGAAGTGTTGTGTGATTTTTGTGGCGTTGGGTGTGGTTAACATGGAAAAGCGTGAAGTTGCCGCTGATTGAACAGATAGTTTGAACTGACAGCTAATCTACATGGTGAGAAGCTAATGCAGCCGCTACACTCTCAAAACCGCTCTTCCAAGAACAAAATTTCCCACTAAGTATGAAATCAACAGACCAAAACAAACTTTTTTCTTGTTCTTGTGGCATTGAGAAAAAGAAGGAAATTTTCGTTTCTTACAGAGTATGGAACAGACTTGAAAGCTACACTCTGCAAGTTACCAACCTAAACAACTCTGTGCTTCTGATACAGTTGCTAAGCTAATCCCATGCTGCTAATTAAAGTAAAGACTGAATTAAGCCAACAGGAAAGTCAGTTAGTTAGTTGGAGATGTCTGCATCAAAGAAATAGTTATTTCACCACTATTCAGTGTGCCACACCGTAATGGAATATAAATAAAAAACAATATTAAAACATCTCAAAAGAAGCAGACATATTATGCACAATATCTCTTGTTTGTACAATGCTGAAAGCAAACGCTAGATTTGATCTATATCCAATAATTAAGCTCATTATTAGTTCATCTGACTGTCCCAGATAGAAAATATTCACATGTCTTCAAATGCACGGATGGATCATTCAATTAACTATGTGCTCCAATTTCCTTAACCTCAACTTTTTTTCCAGTAAAAATGGCAAAGTCAGGTTTCCTGGTCAAGAAAGGTATAAAAAAAAAAGCAATGGGAGTAAAGGCTGAGCCACCTTTTGCTGGACTCCCAGTGGAGTGAACCAGCTGAGACCATGAAGTCTGTGGTCTGGCAAACAATACCGGAGTTCCCTGAGCCTCTGGCCACCAGCGTCTGAGTTCAGTCAACTGTCTACACCTTTATAAAGAAGAAAAATGCTCCTTTGAGTGAAAAAAAGAGTTGGTGGCAAGAACTTCTATCCTTACAATGATAATTCCAAGTCTTTGGAGCTGGATGAAACAGTGAAGTGCTACACATCACAGTCCGGCATCGTGGCTGCAGGTCACTTGAGTTACGGCGTCACAACCTCCTATCAAGCTATCAGGATGAAGGCAGCAACAGATCACGTTACAGGATAATGTTACACTCACAGAAACTTAGGATGTGTGTGTGTGTGTGTTTTTTAAATGGTGTCAGGTTAATGTCATAAGCAGGTACAGACACAGATGCAGTTTCAGACAACCTGAGTGGTCACGTCACAAGCAAAACACAAGATTTCAGTAAATAACTGCTTAAATGTCTGAGTTTCAGTTGGCAAAAGAACAGAAAGATGTGAGACTTCAACCAAAGTGATGATTCAGTTCCTGCAGCAGGACAGTTTCTTACTGTCGAACACAGAGGTTAACCCCAGGCAGCGGTATGAACAGCATGCTAACATTCTCGCAATGAGGGTGGTGTTGATACAATACAGTGAAATAAAAACCAGCTCAAATATTGACTTTGGCCACATTTGATGGAGTGATTGCTGGTGCTGGTCCTTGTTGAGCTGAGAAGAGGATTATATCCTCGCAGCTCAGAAGCAGAGAAACAAACAAGCCACATTTTTGTAGGTTTACTGGTGTTGAGTCAGGCTTGTTGGATACCTTTAATAGGTTACATGTTTGATCCGCTGTTAACCGGCTACAGCGCAAAGAGAGGCAGAGCAACACGGATGTGTTTATGCTAAGATAACAGTGACAAAGTCAATAACTGTCTGGTGCAAAAGCTCTGTCATGTCACATTCATTATATAAAGAACTGGCTTGAAATAACTTTCTTTGACTCCTTTAGATGCCTTAAAATCTCTCATCTATAGCTCAGCCATAAAAAAGTTAAAAGATTGTAGAACAGTTAAGATTAAAAGTGAATCATTAAGATTAAAAAAAGGTGAAATTCAACCTTTTTTAGGAACAAAAGGTGCTGAGAGAGATCTAAATTATTATAGAAAAATAACGTGATTTTTAGGAGTGTGTGCACATTTTGCTCCAGACTTTCACTAGATTGCTGCAGCAAAAACACAAGTAGAGGATGAAGAGCCCTATCAAAGATGAAGGCTATTGCATTTGCATGTTCCCTCTGTAGAACATCCAGATGTGAGTGAAAGCAGTGACTGTGCATATATTCAGGAGAGACTTGCCAGATTACATTTTGGGCCGAGATGAGATACAGGAAAGAGACAAGCAGACAGCATCAATCTAAACTTCCACCGTTGCTGTAAAACTATCTGCAGCCCAGAAGGGCCTCTGAAAGGGCCAGCTGAAAACTTACAATACAGTATATTCTTAAAAAAAATTAATGTCTAATTCTTATAAATCCATCATTCTCCTCAGAACATCTTTGGCTGTGTGACTTTGTCAATCTCCATCTACATCGAGCTGTGCTTCTTGCAAGCGTGTCTTTAAGAGATAGCTGATGCAAATACCCTCCAGCTTTTCACTTTCACCTCCGGATGTGGATGTGTACCATCCCAATTTCAGACATTAAACATGTGTGTGTGGTTAAGAAAATTCCTTCAGCAACAACTTTAGCCCAGCCGCAACATCGGTGGAGGACAATAGGAAGCAAAATGGTCCACCCACTGCAGGTAGGCCACTAGACTACTACTACTTCTACTAGGCATTTGGCTCAGCTGAATGAGACCAGTAGTGATCCGAATCAGCATTTGGTTGCAAATTCACAATACCCGAAACAAAGTGGGCTTTCCTAGCAAACAGGCTCAGATTGTGATAAAAAAAAAAGCCTGGTGTGAATGTGTCCTAAGAGAGGACGTGAACAAGCAAAAGATGAGACAAGAGTCAACCTCTGGCTGACTTTTGCTGGCCAGAGGGAGTTCAGAGAGGAGACAGGATGTAGGACGGATGCTGAAATGGTCGAAGGCAGCAGTGGCGGTCTTTAAAAGCAAAGTATCTCCAAACAGCAGGTGCAGCTCTTTTTTTGTGTCATCATGATCTACATCAGCATCTGCTGCAGCATTACTTTCTGAACTTTCTTTCTTCATTTTCACCACTCAACAGCTCCAATGACACAGGTGCTGTGCAGCACACAGGTGAATAGGTCACTTTTCTTAATTCGTAATTAGTGCACAAATTATTTAAAACAGAAATGTAGCTTTAGCTGCACAGCTAAAGTTGTAGCTAACTTCAGCTACAGTCTTAATCCTCATGCCTATTGTTGAAGACCCTGCAGTAAGTTTACAAGACCCTATCTGAAAGCTTACTTCTTGTAGAACATGCTGCTCACACTTCAGCAGTACTGTGTCAAAGAGCTCAACGCAGGCTGAAACTAAGAAGAAAGAAGAAGAAATAAAACCTCAATGCAGCTCTGAATTGATGTTTTTAATGCCAATATTTTCGAATAATAACAACTTGGAGTTTTTGGGTAGATTTGTGTATCAACATGTGACTGTTCCTTTCGAATTGTCCTCCCACCTCATATCTGCCACTACTAATCCTGCACTGATCTCTCCCACTCATTTCCCTGACTGCTCATCCCTGTTTTCCACTCTCCCGACTTCTTGCTACGCTCATTCCTTTTAATCATCCTCATGCTTCTTTCCGTCCTCACCTTCTCTCTCTCCTCTGCACTTCAACTGGTTGGTTTGATATTGCTTCTGACATATCAGACAGTGAGATTTATTTACAGCGTTGCTCACACCCCCAGCTTTGAGGCCAGAATCTTACGTGTTGCAAATTCTTTAATCCATGTTTTATGTCTATGTGTGTCCAAAGCAAAACTACTAACTAGGCATGTGTTGCAGTCATGCGTCATAAATTAAATATGAAATATGAATAATTAATTAACATTTTCCCTGGGTCACCACCCTCTATTTTCTAGCTTATCTTAGTAAACAATAGGCATAAAAGGAAACCTATGATATGATAGAGTTAATAACTTAATCAAATAATAAAATAATTATGATGTTTTATTAAATCATTCTCAGAAGCTATTTTCTTAAGTTCTTTTTTGAATTGATCTGACTCATGACTCATGACCAAGAAACCAAGACAGGCAATGACCAGATAATAAAAGTGAATATTTATTCATCTAAAGTCTATACATGGCTAAATACATGGCCAAGACAAACAAACGTAAATCAATGATGTGTATATATGATGATTAATCTGAGTTTTTATGGTGAAGGAGGTAAAACTAATGTGAGAATTTAACATACATTAAATAAACTGTGACATTTATTAATTATGTCTAAAGAAAGTCTAAACAAAGGCCTGAAAAGGAAGAGATTCATGACCATTAGAGACGGAATGTCCTAGGTGTGGATACCAGGGTTCGTTCGGAACCGCACAGCTTACGACTTGCGGATTGGGCTGCTCCGAGATCCGTTCTGGAGGCAGTGAAAAAGGCGGATCCTTTACATGCGGGTTAAGGAGCTTACATTGTCGCAAAATCTAAATACTTCTGTTGGAGGTTCACAATTTGGTTGCTAAGAAGAAGATAAACTTCATCTCCTGGGTATGCCAGACCATGTGCTCTGCCCAGCATGGATTTCTATCACCCCGTGTGTTCAGACCATTTCTTTGTCTCGTCATCTGTAACTGTATCTTCTTTGAAATTTTCTTCTCAACCGAACTCAACTAAAGTAACCTGGAATTGTCTGTGGTTGCAGATCAGAAAACGCAGCCTGAGAGTAAAAGACACGTGACACGCAGGTTGTCACAACCATTGTGCTTTTATTTGCACTAAAAGCCATCAGATAATGTTACTATGATTCTATGAGTCATTTAAAAGAAAACGTTAAAAATGCACTGGTGCTTAACGGTAGTGTTCCTATTGCCAGCTTTGGTTCTCCACTACGCAACCCGGACCTGTAAATACCTTTTCTTCTGTCGTTATAGAAGGGCGGATATATTAAATATGATATGTGCTGGCTTGGTTTCAAAATATGAACATCATCTAACAGTCACTCCCTTTCTCCCCTCTAGAAGCAGGGAAAGAACTGATGGAAGCTAAATTGAATGAAATAAGCTTTTATCCTCCGCTTCTTTGCTAACAGCTTCGCTCTGTGCAGTTCAGAAAGGGTGCCGAGAGAGATGTCAAAACAAGGCTGGGTCAAAATCGGATTTGTTCCATCAGCAGTGTTCATCCAACATTTACAATACGGCTGGCAGTGTGTTAAATATACAGAAATTAGTCAATTCAATGGTCTTATTAACCAGAAACCGATGCATCTGCATGTAGATGGTGTGATTTGTGGGCTGAAGCAGAATGGGGTAACAAACCTTATCAACCATGGACCAGACCCAAGTCCTTTGCTTTTACCCTTTATATTATTATTATTATATTAGGCCATATTTGGATCATTGACTGTATATAAAAAATGGACAGATCCTCCATGGTGTCACCCGTTGGTTTCTGAGCTGATTTGAAGCCCATAGGTGTCTCCCACCGACACCATCTTGGTGGGTCATCATTACCGGAAAATCCAAAAATGGGTAAAAAGGTGGAGCTGAGAGGGCTCTGTCACAGTGGGGATGGATGATTGACATCCATCTAACTCCGAGCTGCCTGTGGCTAACAGCTTAACTAGCTAACCTGGAGCTAATGATAGCTAACCAGCTAACGGAGGTGTACGGCTAAAGCTAATATGCGCTGTTATCGTTATAAAAACCTTTGATACATTTTGCCTTGTTCCAGCTGGATATGCAACAGAAAATCATAAATCAGTGAGTTAATATGCAACTCCAAATAATTTATTGAGTTTTAGTGTTTCAATTTAATAACGACTGGTGAACAAACTAAGCTGAGATAAAAGTTCGTATTCAGAATATTAATTATACGAAGAAAAACTCATCAGATTAGCTAAAGTCTATTTAGATGATTAAAACTCTGGTCAGTTCTGCAAATAATATGCACATTTTACCAGTGACATTGATTTATATCAGAAAAGGAACATTTCCTGATTATTTAAGCAGATTTATTCATTTTAATAGATGCTGCCTGTGATTGCTCCACTACATCTATCACACGGAACAGAAACTGTCATGTCATTTAGCTGTTGCCTCTTTTTCCCCCTCTGACCTGCAGATGTAGAATAGTAATATTACTTTAAACTGATCCTCCATGGGATGAACCCAACCCTAAGTCTGTCAAGCGCTTTGGGCCTGTTCATACAGAAAACTGTCATTTTACTTTTTTTTTCTTTTTTAAAAAAGCACATTTGCAGATATTTGCTTGTAAATAAATGTTTTTCCTCAACAATGACTGAAAATTATTTGCATGGTACAAGTTTAGCAATAATCATCTCAATTTAACTTTTATTTGCACAATATAATTTCATGAACCAGTAAATAGATGGGGCGCAAGGGGCAGGGGGGGGTGTTAATGTAACTAAAATATGTTAAAATGGGCGATGTTACTCACTACACAGTATTTTTTGGCTAGTTTGGTTTTACTTACTACTTGTGTGTCAAGATAAGACATTCCATCCTTCAATGTAGAAACAGATCCTCCTGCAAAAGCCTGCTAGCAAATCCATCGTCATACTGGTCCTTATTCATCCATCAGTCTGCAGTGATTGTCCCAAAGCTGTGTCTGGCTGGCTCCCAAAACCATCTCTACATTGCTGTCTAGCTGTTCTTTACTTCAGGAATCTGAAATGTACAGCAGCTTCACCTCACAACTAAACCAGCATTTCTTGTGAAACATGTTAGCAGTGAAAATGTCTTGGTGTCCAAAAAGTTTTAGCATCTTCCATCTTACACTGAGCAGTGAAGATATGTGGTTTTCGTCTCAAGAACGTATAAAACCTGGAGAAGATTACCGATAGGTATCATAGACTCTGCAGTCATTGTTTATACCGCCATGTTGGACAGCAAGCGGCCAGTGCAGGGCTGCCAGTTCATGCAACAGAAACAAGTAATAGCCCAATGGAATCAACCCCAAAAGATAAAGTCCATGTTCCTCAGTGTGTAAATATTTAAACATATATGTAGCCTATGTATATTTGAAAATGGTTAAAGTTAAATATATAAGCAGTGTTTAGTAGTAAATAAGTGAACAGACAGTCAATTGCCAATATTTTAACATTTATTAAACTGCCATTTTCAACTAAAATGGATCAAAGAAACTACATATGCATTATGCATTAGAATCTGTAAATAGTAAATGTTGTCAGCTTAAAAAAACTTTATATACCTTCATAAATTTGATTTACGTAAAGTGTAGATGAATTGTACATATAACAACATATAACTGTAAAAACAAAATTTTGACCAGCGTTGTTACCAATAAAACAGGTTTTGTGGACGGATCCGAGAAAAATAATTACTATGTGATGCTTTTCACGTAAATGGGGAAAGATTGAAGAAGGATTCATATAGGGAATAAATTAAGCCCAGAAAAGCAACCAGTCTTTTGAAACAAGCCCAAAAAACCCAGAACCCCTGACTTTAGATATTTACAAGCGACTTTTTAAAAACTAAGCCAGCTTAGTACCAAATTGCTTATCATAAGCAGACCTGGCAAAACTGGACTCCAGCTAGCCTTGCATGTACATACGGACTGAAGCAGGAATGGAGTGGAGTGACAGCGAGGACAGCCGAATATGTAAGTAAAAGCAGAACAAACGAAGGAGCTTGTAGACGGGATAAACTCATGCTTCAGCTTGTGCAGCAGTTTCCTGCTTACAGTTTCCTGTTGCAAAATATTGGGTTTTACAGTAAAAAGTGCAGGGGACAAAAATGGTCTTTGAAAAAGTGGGTGGGACGGGTCCCCTGTGTCCCCCCCTAAATCTACGTCCATGCCTGTCAGTCAGAGAGACCTGCTGAGGCAAGAGAAACACGAGTTAATAAAACCATTTCTGTCAGAAGTTTATTCATGGAGAGTAAAGACTTATGCTAAGTTGTTTCTAAAATCGTTTATCAAGACCAGTCAGATTATTGATCAGCAAATTGCATTTATGACATTTCATAACTCCTGGGCTACACTGACACTTTTCACACTGTCATGTTATAAAGACAAATATGCTAAAAAAAAATCATAATTAATAGTCTGGAAAACAGGAATTAAACACTAATTCCACTTTGAATAAGAACCATTAAAATTAGTATCAAATCAAGTTTAGGTTCAACATAAAAAAAGAGGAACATGAACCGAAACATGATTAAAACACCAAGAAGGTCTACGTGTTTTTTTTGTCTTAAAAATAAATAATTTTTTAGTTTTTTTAAGACAATCTTGTCTTCTTTTATCTACTCTGTATTTTTGCGAATAATAGCGGAGGATTTATAAAAGTGTTTGTCATCGTTTGAGGGATGAATGTTCAGTATAAAAAAGTTGCTTCTGGCAAATTTCACTTCTCAAGATTTATGTTTAGTTAAATAAAAACAATCTCCGGTTTTATTATACAGCATGCATACAATGTATGTGCTTCTTTTGCTGTTACACTCGTTAGATTTCTGGTCTTCATACATGTGTTCATGTCAGTCTGATGACTGCCGGTCGCACATCTGGTACATTTACCAAACTTCCTCAATACTAAAAAGCAACGTGGAATAAATACAAACAGTATCTCAGTTAATTTGGCTGCTAATCACATTTTTTCACCAGAAACGGATGCTGAAGACTTATTATTTTACATTCGCTCACAACCGCCATCAAGAAAACAATATGTTTGTCATTAATTATTGTTCACACTTTTTCCACTTTTTTTTTTTCCAACCTTAAGTTTTAGCTTAGAAATGCTAAGCATTATTTTACGTTCTAATAATTTATTATTTAATAAAACCTGTAGGTAGTTACTGGTGGTAAAATAGTTAACTAGCTAATTAATTAGCTTAGCTAATACCGGAAACTAGGTACTAAATAAATAAATGTAATTTCACTCACCAAAAAAACTGGACCAGAAACTTCTTGGATGGTCTTTCGGTGCAATTAATAGCACAACAAGCCATAGTTTTCCAAAGTGGAGAAAAAAAATGTGAACACGCTGATGCAATCATGGGGTTGAGTCCACTCAAATGAAATGGCCGAGGTGGTTTAACATGAGGCTGAGGCCTGCCCGTGAGCCAACAGGTAGAAAGCTGCTAGCAACCAGCGCTACAATTGATAGCCCTTCTGACACATGTCAATCAAAAGGACACGCCTCTAAATTCAAGACTAAATAACGTAAAAACGGAAGAGTTAGAAAAAAATCCCCCCACTCAGAGTTTTCATAACTTGTATTATTAAAACTAAATCGATTTTTTGTTTTTTTTGTAGCAGGCAGTAAACATGTTTATTTCTGCTGTGAAATCGGACATGTTAACATTAGAGTCTGGAGATTTGCTCTGTTCTAGAGCCTGTCCGTGGCGGGTGACGGGTGAATTGCAATTTTTCTTCACTTTCTGTCGGTTGAGATTGCCGCTTTGTTCAGATATTTCATCCTACCCACTGAGACATCCTACCTTTGTTTTCTACAAATGTGCACCACAAAAAACTTCATTTTAAGGTGGTTTGAGGACAAGCCTATAAATCAATACTTTCCTCAGTTCTGTGCTTATGAACAGCTGGACTCTGTGTACAAGTTCATGGAAATAGTACCTTACATAGTATTTAAACGGCAGTTTTTCTTTATTACATAATATGTAAATAGATGCATTTATTAATTAACAATGTTGAATCATTGAGTAATTAAATGACCCCATCGGACCAATGTCGTCCTCACACTAAAGCCTCATTTATACCTCATACATAATAGACAGGTCTGTTTCAAACATGGTCAAACGTGGTTCAGAGTTAACTTCCAAGTTCTGAGTCAGATTCAGCAAACATGCTGATGGTGGAAATCATGATTATCCATATTCTCAGACAATAATATAAGAGAAAAAAAGATGCGGAAAGTAGGTGATGGTGGTGTTTATAGTCATTAACCCTTAAAACTATGTATATCAGATATAATACTGTTTCTGAGACCAGCTGCATTACTTTATGGTAAAAATATGACTCAAGACGCCGTTGTATAAAATCTGATACCTGTCTTCTGCCCCTACTGGATGCATTTTGGATTACATTCTAACATACCATGCAGTAAGAAATGGTACGTAGATGTGTATCATTTTTGTTTATATTTTTGTTACATTTTGCTAAAAGTCTAAATAAAGGATTCAAATAAAAAAATATCTTATGAGCCTTATTGCCCGAGTGAGGCTTTAAATGATTAAATACATCACATGACATCTTCCTGTTTCCTATGAATGTGAGCTGTACAGCACACCCTGCTCTGCAGTTTCTGGAGATGCTGTACCGTTTGTTATGCTTTGGTATTCATCTGCAAGTTTGCTGAAAACAAATCAAAGTATGCAAGTAAAAGGCGCAGAATACAGATAAACAGGCTCCATCAGTATCTGGATGAATATTTAGCATAAATCAGGCTTTATTCTGTTCTTACAGCATGGTCTGTCCGATAATAAATTAAGTAAAAATTAAAGCTTTTAAGCCATTTTTTCATTATTAATGCTACTTACATATATTTGTTTAATATTAATTTAGAAGATCTGTATCTCCATTTATTTTGGTTCAGCTGAAGAACATTTAAAACTCCTCATTTTTACATCCAAACTGCTGTTGGGTCAGACAGAGATAACTAGATAACTCCATCTGCACTTCCAGTTATCCTTATTTAACCAATTTCGCCTCCAAAACAAACGTTCAGATTAGCTTTCACCTGCAAATATGTTTCCTTTAGTGAGTCATTATGAAGCTCTTAAGGCTGTTACATACTCCACGAGAAGCGAGAAATTTGTTCTTGTTCTCGGGGCTCCGAGAAGAAAATGACGT
>JBAMHX010000011.1:3289738-3300653 GCA_037177515.1 Pseudomugil tenellus
GAACTTTTTTTTTTGTTCTTGCGACCTCAAGAACAAGAACACATTTCTCGCTTCTCGTGGAGTCTGTAACAAGCTTTTCTTTACATTTTTTCCAGTATTCTACACCAAAATTTTCTGGGAGGAGGTCCCCGGGAGTACAAGGGAGTCCCCAAGGATATGATTCTTCAGAGGCAGTGTGATTTCAATTAAGGCCACGCACACAGAGATGATTAAGGTGTGTCTGCTAAAGTATTTTGAATCATTTTGAGCTTTTTCAGCAATTGTATGCAGTGAGCTATTGCTCTACAGTGTTCACATACTGACAAGTCACTCCGGAGGAGGATTAAAGCTGGAAAGTTCCATGACACTTCAAAAGGATGTATTATATTTGCATCATTTTTCCACCAACACACCTCACATGCAAGTCATCCCTCGCATGCTGTTACTCTGGGTTAATGGTGCACGAGAGAAAAGCCTAAAGAAGCGGGAACATCCTCATTTTCTGCCTATTCTGCTTTATGTTCTTGGAATACCAGCACAGCCGTAAAGCAACACTTTCCTGTTTCATCTCCACTCTGACAGCAACACAAGCACTGCTTTCCTCTCCTACCACTGTCTAATTTCCTTTAACCACGACAGCCAACTAAAGATGACCTCCGATTCTAATTTCATTCTCATGAACGTTGTCTTGTTTTCTTCCACTCCCTCAGCAAACAGCAGATTATTTCTTGCAGCTTAGCAGCCTGGTCTGTCCACTTTCTCCCATTCGTCTCGTCCTAACCTCTCCTCCATCTGCATGACATTCAGCAGCCACGGATTACAAAGCAGCAGCGGTTAAGATGACAGAGCAATCATCTGATCCAATATGTGAACAGAGAAAACACAACGCTTTGGGAATTATCCGAGCTGCTTTGATCGCAGGGATGAGCGACATCATTTGCTGATCCACTGAGTGTGAACTGTGCATATATGTCCTGAACCCTGCACTACAAAAACTAGCTTTAAAAAAAAAGAAAACTACAAAAATTAGTTTAATTTTCCTTGTAATAAGATAAAATTTCTTGTTCTGTTGGCAGATAATTTATCTCATTTCAAAGAACATTAACCTGTCAAGAATTCCTAAAATAAGTTAAAAAATTTAAAAATCCTACTAACCAAGAATAATTATCTTACGTTTAAAAAAATAAGCATATGTGTCCTTGATTTGAGATGTTTAATCTAACTTAGGTTTTAGTTTTTGCAGTGTACAGTCATTTACACTACAAAAACTGGCTTTAAAAAAAAGAAAAAACTACCAAAATTTGTTTAATTTTCCTTGTAATATGATAAAATTTCTTGTTCTGTTGGCAGATAATTTATCTCATTTCAAAGAACATTAACCTGTAAAGAATTCCTAAAATAAGTTAAAAAATTTAAAAATCCTACTAACCAAGAATAATTATCTTACGTTTAAAAAAATAAGCATATGTGTCATTGATTTGAGATGTTTAATCTAACTTAGGTTTTAGTTTTTGCAGTGTACAGTCATTTACACTACAAAAACTGGCTTCAAAAAATTTTGAAAAAACTACAAAAATTTGTTTCATTTTCCTTGAAATAAGATAAAAATTTCTTGTTCTGTTGGCTGTTCTGTAATCTCATTTAGAAGAAAATTAACCTGTCAAAAATTCCTAATAAGTTATAAAAAATTTTCAAAAAACCTATTAAGTAAGAATAATTATCTTACGTTTAAAAAAAATAAGCAAATGTGTCCTTGATTTGAGATGTTTAATCTAACTTAGGTTTTAGTTTTTGCAGTGTACAGTCATTTACACTACAAAAACTGACTTTAAAAAACTACAAAAATTAGTTTAATTTTGCTTGAAATAACAAAAATTTCTTGTTCTGTTGGCTGTTCTGTTATCTCATTTCGAAGAACATTAACCTGTCAAAAATTCCTAATAAGTTAAAAAATAATACTACTACTAAGTAGTAGTAGTAATTACCTACTAAGTAAGAATAATTATCTTACATTTTAAAAAAATAATTGATTTTAGTTTTTGCACTGTGCTCTGCAGGTCAGTGAACGGTTCTGTCAAGATAAACCGCTTTATAACTAATACAATAATATTACATATTATTATTATGATCAGATAATCAATTGCCACTTCATCCCGGCTCCTGTTTTTATTTCCTTTGTTTCTAAATGCTAATGCCACCCAAGTGCCACCTGGAGCAGAACTTCAATCCACACAGTCGCCAGTGGAAATGATGCCTTTCAACTCTCTCCATTGTAAAGGAAATTTGCAATATAAAAGCAGAACTTCTGCATTACCATGAGCAGACTACTTCATCTCTTTCAAGTTGCATCTATGATGCATGCATGTGTGTGTGTGTGTGTGTGTGTGTTTCCTATCTAGCATTGGATCCAGCAGATGCTTCAGCAGAGGGGAGCCACAATATTCTGCTATTAGCAGATCAGCAGCCCTTCTTTCGCCCCCTCCCTCTTACGCTCATTCACACTGTCAGAAAAGGATGATGTGCTTTAACACAGCATGAGTCCATGCAGCTAAACATCATTTAAGTGCTCCAAGCTGACAAGTAGATGACTGAGCAGACAAAGAAAGCAGCACTGCGACAATAAAAGTACAATGTTTTCTTTTTTTTTAATGGAGTGTTTACTGTTTTAATTTGCTCCAACAGATCTTTAAGTCCCTGGAAGGTGTCACGTTGTAATCCTGCCACATAAATTATAGAAATTAAGGAGATCAAATAGGTGAGTCAAGTCTGAACTGGCGTATTTGGGTGTTAATGTAAAGTATAGATGCTGTCACTTAGAGACAAAGTCGCAATAAACACATACATGTTCTTCTCATGCTTAAAACCACTGAACCACAAACACAGAGAGGGAAAAACAACAAGAAGGGAGCAAAATATTCTCTTCAATTAAATAAAATTATAAGGAAAGCAAACGGCTTATATCCAAAAGTAGCTTGAGAAACTTGCCACACTGTCTGAGCTTTACATTTACACCTTAACTCATTACAGTATCACATAAAAGTAGCTGCAGTAACTTGTTTTTGCTTGTTATAGTACTTACAATGTGCGACTCCTCGGAGGTTTTATCCAAATGAACCTTTTTCCGCTTGAAGGGAGAAGCGCTAGAGGAAAATGCGCCCCGCGACACGAACACGCATGGTTCCGAGTGGCAGAAGAGCCGGTCCGACCTGTACGTACAGTTAGCGCCTGTCTGAACTGGGGTCGTCGCACCGAAGCGCGAGCTCTCTCTCAACTCACCTGCCATGTGATAGGCGCGGTGCCTTCACGGGCTGCTCGGAGAACTCATTTTTCTACTCTTATCTCTCAATTTAACTACTTCAGTCCAAGATTTTGGTTTAATAATAAAACTAAAGTTTATATTGATGCTAAAAAACATTTTCATTGTGTCAACTAACTGATAAAATTATTGATTTTCACACGTGATATCAATTCAACGTAAAAGGTAGGCCTAAAGTGAAATATTTAAAAATGTTTTATATGCTATCTATAAACTAAAGTCGTCAGCTGAAGAAAGCGAAAATTATAACCTTTTTCCGTTTCTAATTTTTTGATACAACTATGTAACATCGTCTGAATGTGTGAGTCCAGCAGGGTATCATGTTGATTAACCATAAAATTAAAATTAAATTAAACATAAAAGATGTACAATGTGATTTGTAGCTATTTATTAAAATTAAGCAACACTGCCATCTAGTGATTTAATGAACAAGCTGCATCCATTTCACTTTATTTCGTTTTTTCTACGTTATGGACAGTGAATACATGTTATATATCACTTTTCTAAATTTTTCCACCAAAAGCACTTAGTTTTTTTTTTTTTAAAAAAAGAGAGAATTGACCTTTTTCAGTTATATTTCCTTGAATTTACAATATTTCACATTTTGACTAATAAGCACATGACCAAAATACATTGCCATTATTGTTTCATTTTACAGTGTTTTACAGCGACTTATTTGGTAATATACCCTAATAATGTGTGTGCTCAACTTGACTAGTTTTCTTAAAGGTACCAAGGATGGTTTTTGTTAAGTTTTAGTTAAATAACTCTAAAAGAATCACATTATTTATACAATCCACTGGCTGTCAAAATGTTTTCATGGATAGAGCTAAAGAAAATGCAAAAACTGAGTAGGCTACATTCAACCAAGTTTGTTTTTTCACCTTTAATTATACTCAGGCTTAAATTAGCTAGTTTAAAAAGGCCAATTGTTAATGTAAAACATAACCAGTTGCAGGCATCTGTGTGCAAAGCTATCTGCCAGATATATCAATAAATAATTCAAACAAATGACATTCAATAAAAATAAAATAGGATAAATAAAACTAAAAACAAATATTACAATGACAGAAGATATCATTTGGTTTTTTAGATTATATCTTAATGGGGAAGAAGTGAAAACCAGCCTTTAGCTGTGCAAAATCTACTAAATGTTTCTTTTTGCCCCGCTAAAAATGAATGAGTACACCCGAGGTCACAGTAAATCTATTTTAAGGTTTAAATGGACATGGAGTTATCAGGCACAGGGCCAGATTGTGGTGTAAGCTTCCCTACTAACTGGCTTGTTTTCAGCGCGTTTTCCATAACACGCTCACACATAACCGGACTCTGCATTCCGTTCTAATCTCACTCTCATTGGTCAATTAACACGTCCATCATAGATTCCCAGCCAAACCTTTTATCTGATTGGCTGAAGGGATACCTACGGCTGTGGGGCAAACGCCATTGGTTGAAAAACTAGGTTAGTGGTCCGACAGGCATGACGGTGAAGAGAAACTGGGTCACCGATTGAAAATCGTTTATGTCACAGTACTGTGTGTTGCTATTACATATTACGAGCGGCTTTCAATGGATAGACAGATTTCATTGGATATTTTGTAAGTATAAAACGAGAATAAGACAATGTTTTATTGAAAACACATCTCCGTGGCGTTGCTGGGGTTTAATCCATCATTGGTATCGTCGATGTTTTGTCAGCGCTGTGGTCATGTCAGTGTGGTTTTGTGGAACAGCAGGGATGTTAGCTCGTTGGCCAAGTCTTGACAGCTAGCGTTCATTAGCTAGCAGCTGTATGCTAATATTAGCCTTCGAGGTAATTTGCTATAATGGATGAATGGTGGAGAATACGCTTTAGGTAGGTAAGGCAGCATTATTAGCTTCCAGGAATCACCGGGATGTAAAATAAGCCTGAAAGGTAAATGCTGCTTCGTGGGGCTTTTACTTGTTAACCAAACGTAACGTAATAATGGAAAATGCTCCAATGCTAACACGCTAGCAATGTAAACAGGCCTTACACCGTTTCTTCGACAGCATCTATCCTGCTGTGATAACTTATAAACTCCCACAACAAATCAGTTCAAATATACTTAAAAAAGAGTAAAATATCCCATGTTTCCCATTCGTGCTGTGATCTTTAATAAGCTGTTACAAAGAAACAAGTTTACGGATGGTATATCGTGACAGGATTGGCACTGGCTGGGGAAATGTGGCGACCGCCCACAGTCCCGCAGTGGCTGCCAGGAGATGCTCCAAAAATGGATTTTGGTTTTAATTGTTCGCCAGGAGGAATAAATGATGTGTAAATGAGTATTTTAGCACCAATAGCATATTCATATAGAGGGTTCATGGTGGTCTACTACAGGATTTATAAAAACAAGAACCTGTTATTAGGATTAATCATTCTGGGTCACACTGTTCACATTGCATTTATCTTTTTCACTGGGTGTTATAATCTTTTTACATGTCTTGCTGTAATGTTTTAATTGTTGTTTAACAAATCAAACATATATGTTTCTTGCAATTTGACTTGGATGATGAAATTTGCAACATATTTGCATGTTTCTTGCTATAATCTTTCCAGTCATCCCTGCAGCTGAACTATCAGGAGTTTATGCTGTAACCTTTGCATGACCAGAATGAACCGTTTTGAACTTCAGACTTGCAAAGACACGGGTTGCAGAGTTTCCAGACAGGTAGCGATCTACATGAAAGGCTTATCGGTAATAATGTGCTGCCACGAAGGCATTTTGATAGCAGGGTTTTTTTATGATTCAGAATGCTGTTGAATTAACGTACAAACTGATTAATCAATATTTTCTCTTTTTTTAAGGACACAAAATCAAAGTGGCTAAGAATTGAAATGGAGCAAAGGTTAGTGAGATAGGAAAAGTTAAAAGAACAGTTGGGGAAAAATGTGATCAGCCAGACTTATAAGGTTTAATTATATGAATTTGGTCAATTTAATTACAATTTTATTCTGAGGATACATAAGAGTGAGAGAAGATCAGCCATATTCTTCCATTCTGATTCTATGAAATTTTAAGCTGTTCACATTTGCATATTGTAAAATCTCATTTTATGCAATAAACCTGCAAAACTTGCAAGCTAAGGTTGCACAGGCAGCGTGTTAATGTCTTTGTTTTCCACCTGCTATATTAACTTCAATATTTTCTCACCATCTTTATCAGTTGTTAATTAAAACTATCCATTCATGCTCGCATCAGCGGAAGTGACGGCTGTTTGCTTTGTGATTTCATGCGTTAACAACACCCACCTCAGATTTTTGACAAATCACTAAACACTTCTCAGAGCCCCACCTGAAGAAACTCCTCAGATGATGCCTTGAAAACATGTCGCAAAATGGCCCCAACCGAGTCCACGAGAAAATGAGAACATTTTGTTCCCGTGGCCGGTATGTAACAGGGTTTAGCACAACTAGAGGGGAAAACTTATCTTAACAAACTGGCTATTTTTCAGCCATTAACAAAAAGCATAATAATAATTTTAAAAAAGGAATAATTTTTTTTAATCAGAGCACACCCCCACCAAGCAGTTTTTTTTTCACCAGTGGTTTTGGGCATTATTTCTGAGTTTAAAGCTCAAGTTGCAGAATTATTACCTTCTCCCACAGTAACCAATCCTTTAGAGCAGTGGTTCTCAAACTTTTTACAGAGTACCATCTGAGAAAATAGCGAGCTCTCGAAGTACCACCACCATGACCGACCTAAATACACAGTAGTAAATATATAAAGCTACAACACAGAAAGGAAGCATGTTAACTACTTATAAGGTTTAATTACAGGGAGAACTCATGTGCATGAACCTGGCTAACAAGCAGGCTGATATTAAAATTAAAAAAAGAGAAGACAACACTTATTTAAATATGAATTTAACATATTTTGTGTATTGTAAACATTTTTGTACTATTTTGATTATATTTGAAAATTAATACCCTTCAGAGCCTTAAATGGTTTTTGGGAGTCACCTGGTATTGTTTGTGTATTATAGTTCATAAAATAGTCATCTTGTAACTCATTCATAATATTCATGTTATTATTGGGTCAAAAAAATCTTTGGACTCGTAAAGAGAAAGAAAACATGAATGGAAAAAAAGAAATTTCACATCTCTGTATTGAAAAACCACAGCAAACTATAATAAACAACTTTTTGGACATTTTGAGAGTGTTTACAAATGTCTTAGTGATAATGGGGAGAATCTAACTATTATATATAGATGTATATGTATAAAAATTATTATTATTGCATCTGACGCCTCCTACAGGTCGTTTCTATTGACTTTGTCAATGATGGCGTGTGACTGATTTTTCCCACCTAAAATAACCCCAAACATGTTTGTAGTCCTTTCTGAGACACAAAGTAGTAAGGAGTGGGACATCTTTTTCCATTTAGATCTTTGATACACCACGTGATGATATAAAGCAGTCCAATTGGACGTGTAACAACATGTGACAGAGGAAGACGATCTGATACGACATTTACTTGGCCAATCAGATGACGCTCTTCCATCAGCAAGCTAGCTTTGGATTAACAAAATTTTTAGTCTTTTCCACACAAAAAAGTAAGTAATGAGTGTGTGAATGCTGTCAATCATTTCTTTTAAACCGTTTTAACCAAACTTTTAAACCGTTTCAGAGATAATGCTGTTTTTAAGAGTTTGAGAACCAATCCTTTAGAAGATTATTTGATAGAGACAACCATAAATCCAAAATCCCCCTCAATATAATCCCTTGTTTCTTATTCTTATCTGAGATTTCATGAAAACTCAATCTAAATCTGTGTATCGCTGTTGGGTTATGTTGCTAACAGTCTTTGTATCTGAATGGGATCAGCTCATTAGTGATTTTATTTTTGTTTTATTATTCTTCTGCATTTTCTCTAAGCCAACAATGCTAAAACTTTATCTCGTCGGATTAATTTCATTTCCACTTCTTGGTGTCTGCCTGGCGTTTGTGTGTAAATTAATGATTTGCAAAATCTAAACAAGCTTTCTCATCTTTATTGACCAGATAAAGATTTTGTTTAGTGCTTTCAAGCATTATTTGCTAAGAACAGTCAAGTTTATCTTTTAAAAACGGACCATCATGACGCATAAAGTTGTTTAAATCACTTCTGAATCTGGGTGAATGACTTTGTCTGCAATTAGCTATTACAACTAAGAAGCTCTGCCAAGTTAAGTGAGTATATTGGCTCAGTATCTACCTGATAAGAGGTGTTTAAAGCCTCAGTTAGAGTTTATGTGTTGCAGGACTTGTCGAACATGTCACACTGCCAAATTGCACCAGAGATATAGCATAAGCTTAATTTAATTAAAAAAAACCTCTTGTATGTGAATCTTGTGTCAAATCGAGATACTGAGAGTATTATACTTCAGCAAAATTCTCCTTTTAAAAGCTAAAACGTCTTTCATTTTCATATTTACCATCCTGTTTGCTGTAAAACTCCATGACAGTCATATTACAGGTAAAAACTGTAAGCATTTGGCTTCTGTTCATCTGTTTTTTTGACACGTATTTCTCCTTTTCAAGCCCTTACACACCCATGATTCAGACTGAGTTTGTTACACCCTTATATGTGCACAAATATTTTGACCTCCTGCCTAATTCTTTGTACATTTAGTTTGCTGAGATCATATCTAGTCTTTCACAGCGTTGCTCCACCCAAGCACAACCATAAGAGAATTTCCTACAGAAATGAACATAAAACAGCATTTTCTCAGCCAATTGGTTTTTAAATGCTAAATGTCTCATATAATCTGCTTATATAATGTGCAATAATGCACTTTTTTCTTTTAATATTCTGTTTATTAGAAAAAACTGATGATTGACTCTCTTTAAAACAAAACCATACTCCATGCATCTGCTCATATCCCAACACATGGTGGTTCCAGTCGATTCAGTGAATTTTTGTTGTGCAAATGAAACACAACTCCAGTATTTCCCGCTTTATCCAACGTAAAAGACAGAAATACTCTTCTTCATTGGTGTTTTTTGCTGGATGGCTTCTGCAGACTAATCGTTATTAGCTGTCTTCACCAAGACACCAACTTGGCTTAAGATAGTAATTCATTGTTGACCGTACTTTAGAGTAATTGTGTCTTTTAAATGTTACTTACTAAATTATAAGTTTTTCCATTTGAGTGTTCTGTATGTAAAAGTATCAGACAGACAGATGAAGATCTATCCTTAAGATTATAGTGTAGTTGCAACTTGTCATAAACTGCAACTTATATATCTATCACGATTCCATCTTCTGACCAAACATGACCAAATTCTGGTCACCACCTCCATAAGTGATGCCTCTCCATAAGCTCTTTTCAGACATAGTAACCGAGTAATGTCCGGACATGAACCACCTGCACTCAGACATGCAACAACATTCCTGGAGATTACACAGTAAATTACGTTCAGACACAGGCGGTAAATGTCCCTGTAAGACTGTCATCATGAAAACCGGATATCATGAGACAACAACAAAACATATTAGATCAGAATAGAATTTACCTGTTGAGAACGACTCGTTTACTGTCGCGTCAACACGTGTTTGAGTATCGATGTCTAGTTCCACGCTAGTTTCATCTAGAGCTGATTATTTTGGTAGTCGATTAGTCAGCGATTATTTTGTCGACCAGTCAAATACCTTTGAATGTTATGATATTATTCTTGGACTTTTCGCCATTGTTTGTGTCTCCTTTTTCATCAAATGCATCTTTTACTTCTTCTTCTTTGGAGTTTAATGGCAGTTGGCAACTACCAGAAAGTGCATTAGCGCCACCCAGTGTCCGCCCAAGTAACACTGGTCATAAGAAAATTTGCGGTAAATGTCCAAGCATACGATGCGTCGACTATAGAAATTAACGTTGACAAATGTGATTAGTCGACGTTGTCGATTATGTCGACTAATCGCTGCAGCCCTATTTTCATCAGGTCGCTGACCTTGTAGTTTTGCTGCTTCATAGTTTTGAGCTCCTCCAACTTGGCTTTGATGCGATCATAAACCACATAATCCCGCGCTGTTCCCTGCACACATTGTCTTATACTTTCATCAGCTCTTGCTGCCAGGAGTTCTTTAACTTCTTGTCTCGCCAGATTCTTGCTATTTTCTTATCTCTCGGTTATTCACGTTAAGTTTTAGTCTTCTGTGTTTACACGTAGGAAATGACGACATCGCTTTGCGTGGTAGCATCTGGCCTCTGTCCGCACATTAACCTGCACGCCTAAACAAGATACTCTACCCGGTAATTTAGTCCGCGTTCGATCTATCCGCTTAATGTCTGGACTTTACGTTTTAGACATGAGGGTCGAAAAGTCAATGTCCGCGTAATGTCCGGGTAACAGAGCAAGTCTGAAATTCATGTAAAGAGTGTGTTTACCTGTCCTGCTTAAGCTACATTTATTACAGCTAACTAGTTAGCAACCTAAATAAGCCGTCGTTTAATGCTATCAGTAATACATAAGACTTCTCCTGCGACTGTAACGTCTGGGTAACAGAGCAAGTCTGAAAGGAGCTATAGATATGTCTGATATTAGGGCTGCACAATTAATCGTTAAAAAATCGTGATCTCAATTCACACTTTTATGCAATCTCATTTCCAAATGAAAA
>JBAMHX010000011.1:3301716-3314751 GCA_037177515.1 Pseudomugil tenellus
ATATATAGTGCAGTAGTAAAGTACATTACTATATTGTTATTATTGTTATTATAAATACTATTTACTTAGGACATACACCCCAATTTATTCACTTTTTACATTTCTTTTTTTCAAGAAGCATAAATTGTTCAACGAAAGCTTTTTGTTTCTATGAACCGTGTTCAAGAAACAGTCTTTTGTATGTTTTGGTTGTTAATTAGAAAAGCCTCTGGATTGTAACTGACATCTCTTTGTGCCAAATGGCCAGGTTGCTTCTGCTTTGAGAAGACTGGCTGACCGGCTGGATAACAGACTGTGAGAGGGGCTAATTGGTCATTTGTTTAGGTAGGAAGACCCAGATAATAGTCATGATGAAGCAAGATCTGCAAGCTGAGGGCATAAAGTAAGATCACAGGTGCAGTGCGGTGACGGTACACCTCTGTTACACCCAGTCAAGGTCACAGACTTGATACCATAGTGGTGAATGGGCTTGATACCATCCCATTAGTCTTTGATGCAGAAGAGTCAACACTGTACACAAATGAAAATTATAAACCCCACATAACAAAAGATTAAAGAAAAAAAGCATTTTACAGAGGATATTTAAAAAAAATACAGAATCATATGGTGCCAACGCTATCGACTGAAAACCAACATTTCCCATCTTATATTTCCTGTTTTAACATTTATTTTGGAGTCTCTGGCAATGCCCTTGAAGAGGGTCACCATCATGAGAGGAAGAAATGTGCAGAAAAACACCTCTGCCTCTGGTTCTGCGTACGCAGGTTAACAGTCTGACAGAGATGGTGCACAACAAAAACCACTAGAACGTGTAAATATGACAAAAAATAACATTAATTAAAGTATAAAATAGAAAAAGAAAGTCCTTTAAGAATAAAAGAACTAATTTTTAGTGCTGTGTCTAGTGACCTGTGATGGATGGTAATGTGCATCTTTACCTTAGTGCTTGACACAGCTTAAATCAACACTTTATCTCCAATGGGGTTTTAATGTTTGGCAGAACTGGGACAATTCAAATAAAAGAGGGTCTTCCAGCCAAACAGGCTGGCCGCCAGAAGCCAAACCAGCAGGGTGGAGGGAACAAAGGAACTGGGGAGGCTATATTTCACTCAGGGCAGCCAGATACGCTCATCTTTCACAAGATAATGCAAACACGCACAGCCAAGATGTCACACAGCCAAAAAGAACGAGAGGGTGAACATTTTACTTCTAATTTGCTTTAACTGCCGACACTGACATCCGTTTTCTCTGAGAGTGCAAATAATAAAATAAATAAGATGTGGGTTAAATCTAGAAAAACAGGTTCGCACACTTCTTTTTGTCCAGAGACAAAAGCTCAAGATTCAACGTGGCCGGCAGTCTATTAAAAGCATGAGGTGAGAGCGATGAGGGGTGAAGGTCCAATGAATTATTTAGGGGCTGCTGACTCTACAGAGTGATGAGCAAATCCAAAGAACATTTTTAGAAAACAATTACACTATAGAAATCCAAAGAAAAACGTCTTTTTGCTGATAAATAATACATCTGTGTAGAAATATTTTTAGAAACCAAAACAAAACAGTTATGCACCCTAAGCTCACCATCCCAACACCGTCCCTGGCTTTATTTCACTTCCTCGATGTAAATAAGAAGAGGAAGAGCGGTGCACTAACTGCGTCTGCATGGAGCACAATGACAGAGCTAAAATCTGAGATCCTTTCAAGCCGGACGTGCACATACCGGTCGGTATCAGAGGGCCAAGTGAAGACAAAGCAGCAGGGAACAAGCTGCGGGATGACAGCGGCACAAAAGCCTTGCGCTCCTCCGAACAAAGCGCGCTTCCCGGCAGCTTCAGCATCCTCGCTCATTACTTTCCAACTTCAGCAGCATCGTTTGGCACGCCGGAGCAAATCCACCGCTTCAGCACAAAGCTTTGCAATGCGGAGGAGACGCGCACCTGCTCCTCATTCAGAGTCGCTGGAGGGACCTGAAACTGTGAATGGCCGCGTGCACGACTGAATCAGAGCGGTGCTGCCTTCACGGGCGCCTCGTAAAGCGCCACTTCTGAGTGCTCGCTACTGTTTCTGTCGTGCATTTGATCTCAGGTGGTCGTTAATTTAATTTGTGGATATCTAGAGGTTATCAGCAGCGTCATCTTCTCAACAAAACAGTTTCAGACAAAAGATTAAACTGTGACAGGAAAAGTAAGCTGCTCTTTTATAAGAATATTTTAATCTACCTTAAAGCTGCCACCACGAGGCTCACAAAGCGAGTATGCAATGTATTTTTTTTATTTATTTAAAAGGATACCCTGTAAACTTTAGGCCACTAGGGGCGCTAAACCTATAACTTCCCACACAATACTGATCTAAATGAAAAAGCCTCCATTCGTGACAATTAAAGCAAAAGCTGCCCAGAAAACATTATTACAAATGACAGTTTTGAGTAATAAAAGTACTATTTTCAGCACAACTTATTGTTATTATCAGAATTAGCCCTCAGCTTATGGGACATACAGTAATACTGCTCCCTAATAAACAGTGTATGAAAACCATAAAACTAAATTCTGTTATTTCTTTTACTTTTGAGAGAGAGAAATGAGATCTGTCCGCTGTGTCATGCTGAGCAAATTTATTCTGTCAAGAGGAACTATATGTATATACTTGTATATAAATTTCCTCTTGACAATCTGTATTTATTTATTTTATTTACATCTTAGTAGGGCTGCACAATTAATCGTTAAAAAATCGTGATCTCATTTCACACTTTTATGCAATCTCATTTCCAAATGAAAACGATTTTTTAAAAAAAGAAAAAAAGACCACGATTCTCCCGCATTTTGATCAGGAACATCATCTGCATAAATCAAGCGCTGCCTTTTTCTCTCAACAAATGAACAGCAGAAAATTATTGAAAGGTTGTTTAGGTAAAAGAAGACAAAAGTGACATTTATTGTTTTCATATTTAGTGTCAGCTGTTGCGAAGTTGATGTGCCGGTGATTTGTGCGATAAATACGTATATTGGGGAAAAAATCGTGAGGGAATCGTGATCTCAATTCTTGGCAAAAAAAAAAAAAATCGGGATTCTCATTCTGCCCAGAATTGTGCAGCCCTATCTGATATGGTCCTGCAAAACCTCAAACATGATGCAAAATGCTGGATGTGTTGTATTGTGGGGTGACATGTTCTTTTTCATCCCTGACCTGAAGTTAAAGAAAGGGTCATTTAATTTTTTATAACATAGGATCATCTAGTGACCTTTTTACATTAGTAAGAAATTCTGATGGAGAATGGATTTCATTCACCTTATAGCTTTTTTATTTCTATTGCACATTACATGTGGAAAAGTAAAAGTGGCTCATATACATCAATAAATCGAAGTGAAAAAGTAGAACAATAGGAGCAGGAAAGAGTAAAGCTAATAAACCTTAAATGTGAAGCATTGCTTGTGCAATTGCAGGTCAAACAGCTAGTTTAGCTGTAGATTCGAACTGTTATAACTTATCACCCGTATGTTTGAGAGTTAATTTAAGTCATTACCAGTGCTTGTGAACTTGTAAACAGCCATAGAGTAGCATCTTGTCATCCACAAGTTTCCTGTTTTAGCTGCGTTAATGTGAAAGTGGAAATGTTAGTCATGCTACAGCTGAGTTTCGCTTCATACATTGCATCATATGCTGGTGAGTGGATATTAACATGCTGGCTGCTTCAAACAGGCACAGAAAAGGACATTATTGGAAGAAAAGGAGAGGGGCAGACCGGGAGATAATGCAAGATTCTACATCAGACTGACTTTTACTTTCTAGAGAGCGCTCAGAGGAGAGGTGGGAAGCAGTGTGAATGTGAAATAGGTAGTTGCTGTGCTGTAAACGGCACTCATGCAGTTGGTTGCTATGAATATAATCTGAACGGCCAGATATTTTTGGCAACTGGTTCCCAACCAGTACCTTAAAGCGTCTTTTTGTCCACAACCTCTGAGACTCTGAAAAGTATCTTTTAGCTGTACGGCTAATTTTCTCCGTCCAGTCTTTCTTACCCCCCAACGATATATTTCCACTCCGATTAATTTCATTTTACAGAACTGTCCAGTCTCATTATTTATAAACGAGAGGTAATTAGATTCAGCTTGTTGTTGCTACATACGTTCATTTTAATATTAATCTTTCTAGTTATCTGTCTGGCAACGTTTACTCTTAATATTTCAAGAAAAAAGGTAAGCAGATTCAGCTTGTTTTGGCTTATTCCAGGAGGGCTTGAACTAATTTGGATATTTTGTTCAAGAGTTTTTGGACATGTTACAGTTTTGGAGTCCTTGTTGTGTTTCATTAGCTGTTTTTAAGGCATTTTTGTGGTGTGATGCACCGTTCTGCTGAAGGCAGACGCTTGCCATGAGAGCGATTACCATGAAGTGTGAATGATCAGATACAGTGTTTCAGTGGGTGGCAGGTTCACCAGCCCACTATTAACATTATAAAAATATGAATAATTCTACCCATTTGGATAGTCTTGGGACAAAACTGTCAATTTTGATACTGATCCTAAAAATGGTGTTTGATATTCAATACGGTTTCTGATACAGCAGAAATAACATCACAACACATAATGAAAATTATTATGAGATAATAAAAGACATTATCATTGTACAATAAATGTTATTTTACAGCTCTATTAGCTCAGGCAGCTAAAAGGTCATTAACAGACTTGCACAAAGCTTTAACAAGCTGCTGCAGATCCATTTTGTTTTAATCTAGTGTGTTGCGGTATGGAAACATTCAGTACCTGCAGGACACCGAACCTCGAGGACTGGATTTGGAAATCACTGCTGTAGACCGATATCTAGACCAACTTAACATCAGCTATTTCTGTAGTAAAATCTTCATGTTAAATGCTAATTAATGTTTTTGTTACACATATTAATCACCTAAGTTTCTAAAAAAATGCACAAGACGTCAAACTCAGTTAGCAGTAGCTAAAGCAGTAGCTAACGCTAGCTAGCTTGCATTGAAACTCACCGTCATACAGTGTAAACTGGACACGCACCTACTTGCAGTGCGGTTGCTCAAAGACATCACTGACAGGATTTTTCTTGTTTTGCTGGTATATCGATATATCGGCTGGCCGCTGGTATCGGTCCTCCTTCCTCAGCTAAAACCGCCAGAATGCGTCGCACGAGTCAATCTTTGCATTGTGTACTCCGTTACTGCTCACAGCAAAAGAGAGCTGAGCTTATTCTTGTGACTCGCTGGGTTCAAGTTACACATATGAACAAGCAAAATGCAGAAACATGTTTAACAGTTGTGGCCAAAAACTTGTTTTCTTAGTTCTAACATCGTTCAAACACATTAAATGATATTAGAACTAAAACTATCACCCTAAAAACTGATCGTCCTGGAATTGATCAACACCACTTGCTTCTTATCTGCTTTGTGTTATTTGTTGTGTGACTTTTATCTTGTTTGCATATTTTTCCCACATAATTGCATGATGTGAGCAGCATGTAAAGAACAATGGTTAGTTTCCTGAGAGATTAGATCCTCTTTTCTTCTCCTGACTCGGATCACATTGAAACAAATACGCTATCATGTTAAAGTTTAAATTTAATATAATGACATTTAGAAAATTTACAACGGTAAGTATCTGTTAAGTCCTTTTCCATCTGTCTAAAACTGCCCTCATCACCGGTTCAGATGACAGTGTTAAAGAGGTTTAGCGGGCGAGATGCTGTCTGGATGTTTCAATAACAGGTTTTCTGGCTGCTGAGTGGGTGTAGCGTGTGGAACAGGGGAAGCTGAATGGCTTGCTGACTCACTGATGAGGTAGAAGTAGGTGGTGGATGGAAATTGAGGCAGGCTAGTTTGAGACCATAGAGACTGAGTGACCCAGTTTCCACTCTAGCACCAGTTTCTTTCAGTGTAAAATCATGACATAGTGGTTTTCCCCTTCTAGACCCTGCATAAGAGCTCACGAAGCTCATCCTGACCGAATACTTAAAAAAAGCCTCTTCACAGCATTTAAGATGCTTTATTTCAAGTTGGAGAGTTTGTTTAATATCACATAAACGCTTAATAATAGTAACACTTAGGGCTGCACAATCGATCGTTAAAAAAGATGGCGATCTCATTTCCAAATGACAATTTTTTCAAAAAAGAGAAGACTACAATCCTACCTGCATAAAAACAAGCGCTGCCTCTTTCTCTCAACAAATGAGTGGGAAATTATCCAAATGTTGTGTAGGTAAAAGAAGAGAAAAGTGGCATTTATTGTTTTTATATGAAGTGTTAGTTGATTTGTGCAATAAATATTTATATTGGAAAAAAATTGTAACAGAATTGTGATCTAAATTCTTGGCAAAAATATTCTAATTCTCATTTTTAGCAAGAATTGTGCAGCCCTAGTAACTAATACCATAATAGTAACACTTTTATAGTACTTTTCTTAATGAGATGTGGTTGGTTTTCTACCTTTAGTACGAAACTGCTTTTTCCTTAAAGTTTAGTCCCAGTTAGTGGCTCAGTGGTTCATACTGTACCAATCCGTTGAGCTGGATCGAACAGCGGCCTGTCATGTTTTGCTTGTTCTCCCCGTGTACGTGGGTTCTCTCCAGATCCTCCCACCATCCAAAGACATGAATATAAAGTTAATTAGTTGCTCTAAATTCTCCCTCGGGATGAGCGTGTTGTTTATCTCGGTGTTGACCCTGTGATGGTCCGTGTGTAACCCTCTGCGTCTCTTGTGCTAATAGCTGGGATGTGCTCCAGTTTCCCCGCGGCCCTGGATTGAAATAAGCGTTATAAAATAATGAAGGAATGAATGAAACCGCGCTCGTGGGCTTCGTTATCCTTTTGCCTGCTGTACTTTCCTTTTTTACACGTTCCTATTGGAACCTATTGTTAATATTGTTAATGTCACAAAATAACCACATTTTCTTCATTTTTCTTTTTACAACTCAAACGACAAACGCAGGTGAATCAGAAATGTTGACGTGTCCTGCTTAACCCTTTAACTTCCTGGTCTACCATGTGGTAGAGGTAAATTTGCATTGATTGTGATTTTCTTTAACAAATTGTGAAAATAAACCTGCTTAAGTCATCTCTACCACTCTGTTTTGGTATGAAAATCCCAAAATAAGTGTTTGTTCTCATACTATTGTTTCACATTTCCACCAGTTCACTGTCGTAATGTTATTAACCTACATCTCAACCTATTGTTAAAAATCATTTGTTCTGATTATTTTTGTACTAAACAAACAGAAAAATGCAGAGAAACATTTGTCAGTTGAAGTTATAGGGTTAAGCTGCAGTTATTACAGCTAACTAGTTAGCAACCTAAGTAAACCGTACTCTAAATAAGACTCCTCCTGCGACTGTGGATTGGATTTAATGGTATAGCAAATCGACGAATGATTCCTAAGACCTCAGTTTATCATCACAAATCAGCTATTTTTTCCTGTCATGTGGAATTTGATCTGAGATACAAACATTGTCCATCATTTTTCTGTGTATCTGTGACACTGGCATACGTATCGCTGTAACTCGGAGCCGCTCTGTTCATATGTTCTGTCTTGCTTCAGACATAAAATGATCTGTTCCCAGGGATTGTTTTTAAGTGGTTGGAAGGTCGGATGTGTCTGTAGGTCAGCTGCTTCTTTGCAGTCTTCACATATGAGAATCTTGTCTATTTAAAGAAAAATGGGGGTAAATGACTGAACAGGAAGCAGCAACTCAGCCAGCTTAGTGTCATTAAGCGTGTGGTCTAATTTACATGCTGGCTTTGTTTTTGTGTCTTTTTTAGATTTGCATCAGACTGACAGATTTCTCTTTCCTGTTCGCAGAGGTAGACGGGTCACGGCAGCTGCTTAAGGATCAGGTCGTAGCGGGGCAGATCACATCAAAAGCAAATGAAAGTAGGTCAGGCTGAATGAAACGAGACTGAGACCAGATCAGAACGGAGCAGACCAGGCTGATCCAGACCATTCCAGGCCCATCCAGGAGGCCTGTTCCAGTTTCCTATCCAGGTACCTCTTCCTTTTTTTCCTCTCAACATGTGTAATTGCTTCCCACTCGTATTGCAGAGAGACGAACTTAAAGCAGTCAATCTTGTGCATTAGTGTGACGTATTTCAGAGCAGAGATAAAAATACAGAACAGTCTGGTTAATTCAAGTAGAATTTTTAAATACTAGCAACAACATGATAATCAAATAGAAGGGAAATAGTTAGCGACTGGAAATTCCAAGCCTGAATATTAATAATCCTCTTTTAGAATCCAGGATTAATGGAGCCAGTCTTTATATGAGCAATGGGACGTCCTGGTAGAAAATATGACCTTTACCATCTTTCCTCCTTCATTCAGCAAACACAAAGTCTTCTTCTTTGGGTTAGCTTTGGTTTGAATAGCCAAAGAGATAAAAATCTTTTTGATTAACTGAATATTTCTTGTATTTGTTGGTCAATTATAGCTTTCAATAAATGATAGATGTGTGAAATCAGACCAGTTTGCATTATTTTTGGTTATTTTCTGTGTTTGTATTGTGTAATTCTTTATAAGTTCACTACCAGTCAAAAGTTTGGACACACTGTACATAAAAAAAACCAACATATCCGTTTAAAATGTGAACCCTGTAGAGTCTCTGCAGGTGCATTATCTTACTAAACATCTATTTGTCAGCAGTAAAATATAAAACCACCCATAACCTTTCCAATAGTGAACTGGGTAAAGCTCATGCCAGCTGTGCCAGCTGTGCACTCAGACATCCGATCAGCAACTCACCTTTTATTAAGGAGAGTAACTAAATACTGCAGGAGGCCTTTTATGTACAGAAAAGTACCACATGTTGAACAAATGTACTCCTCAGACACACCACAACCTCCTACATAGAAATGGATATGGTATGACCTAAATATGCGTGTGAAATGATAAGTGACATACAATATTTCTATACAGTAACTGAGACAAAAGCAGTTTCCTGTTAAATGTAGCTCCCTGCTCGACCCAGATATGTCGGCTGAGCTTTGGCTTTTTCTGTCTTGTTATTTTGCAGAATCTCTGAATGATTATTGTCAAGCTCCACTTGACACACACTTTTTTATCTGGTGACAACTTACCAGGTGTCTCAATGAGCACCATGTTATTCTATCAGAAATGGCAAAAATGTGGCATCTAGAAGCATTAAGGCGACGCTTTGAGCAGCGTTCTGAATGACTCCTTTCACATCATATTGGTGATTAGCCAACTGTAAAAGGGGAAAAGTTCTCCCTATTGTTTTTCTGTGATAATTAACTGCATCATTTAGTGCTTTTTATACCACTTGCCCAAATAAATGATGCAATATTTCCATCGTTGCTTTCAGAAATGATGATAAATCTGTATTACACTATCCAAACTGAACAACCTGAGTAATATTTATGAAAAATGATAACTAACTAATAAACTGATGTTTTTTGTGTGATTGCAGTTGAGGGCTCCAGAGTGGATGGAAGGAGATGATTTTAACACAGAAGCTGTGATGAACATCTGTGGTGAGTGTGTGTGACTGGAAGGCTCTGGTATTGATAGGAGATGGTTTTAAAACTAAATGTTTCAGCCAGGCTTGTCTGTGCATGAGTCGGCCTGTCGCAATTAATCGCAATAAGTCGAGTAATTGCACGATAAGAAAATGTGAGCAATAAGTTTGCTGGATGCAATAATTTTAGTTTTGGTTTTTCTCACTACGGTGCATCAAAGTACACGAGATTATACTTTGTCTACAACGTTGCCTGCAAGACAACAAGCTTAAAATCAGCATTCAGTTTTAATCTGGCACCTTTTATATGTAGTCTAGTTAAAACACGAGCCTTCTAACTGCTTTCTAACTGCGGACTGGAGGATGAACTCCAAGTGTTTAAAGACCAGATATGTTCCAGATGACCAGACTCATGAAACCCTGGAAGACCAGAAACTAGTCTGCACATCAAGCTAAATTGTTTTTAGAAATGAATGTTTATGAGGATCTGAAAAATCCTCATTCTGCCTTTATGCTGGACAAGACCATAAAAAAAATGGTTTATTCTTTGAAAGGGTTTATTTAGCCTTACAACTGCATTATTATTATTATTATTATTATTATTAGTTGAAAACTAAATGAAATTAATCGCTTAGCACAATATTATCGCTTATTGCAATAATTTCTGAGACAATTAATCACACAGCTAAATTTATTATCGTGACCAGTCTATGCATTTCCTCCAGTTCTTGTACTGGTTTCCACAGCCTTGTCACCATGTGCTCAAACTGCAGTCATGACTAATCACACAGACTTGTGTAGTTATGTCAACTCTCTCTAACTGACTGTCAACAACTCAAAAAGTGAATGTTATATTTGTGTGAGCTTTATTTATCGTGACTGCTGTTTCTGTATGATTTACATTTTCTTCTGAGGAAGAGTGATTTCCAGAGCCACGTTGTTTTTGTGCTTTTTACCTGTTAAAGACTCGTTTACTGATTTCCATCTTTGCCCAGCAGATGACCTCATGGCAGACCAACGAATGGACATCTCATCTACGATGACTGACTTCATGTCCCCCGGCTCCACTGACCTCATCTCCAGCTCCATCAGCACACCTAGCATGGACTACACCCGCAAGAGGAAGGGCAGCACGACCGACTATCAGTAAGGACAGAAGAAAAGGGATTTATTAGCTAAACACATATGGAAAAAAAGTATTCATCAAAATATTTCAACAGATTTTAGTTTTAGTTTCGCTTGCATGTAAGGATGGGTATCGAAAACCGGCTTCAGTGCTTTCAAGAAGCCTTATGGAAATGTGTTTGTGTGGCAAATTCTGCATCCATCTTGCATCCTGAATCTTCTCTGAGCATTCTCCAAACAGTAAAAGTCTCATGTTGAATCTCGTCTCATCTCTTGCTCTGTAACTTTTTGCTTTCCTTCTTCACTTCTTCCTGTAAAAATGTCCTCTTGGATACTTTGACAGTCACTGAGTTGATGGACCGTTGCTTCCTCAGGATGCTGCACTGCAAAAACTAACATCTATGTAATGCTAAACATATCAAATCATGGACACATATGCGTTTTTTTAAACGTAAGATATTTATTCTTACTTAGTAGGATTTTTAAAGATTTTTTTACTTGTTTTAGGAATTCTTGACAGGTTAATATTCCTTGAAATAATATAAATGATCTGCCAACAGAACAAGACATTTTATTTTATTTCAAGGAAAATTAAGTTAATTTTGTGGGGTTTTTTTCTTGTTTTTTTAATTGTGCAGGGCAGCAACGGCTCCGGAAATATACATAATAAATGTCACTGTGCCATGAAAAAGAGTCAAACACGTATTTTTAAGAACATAAAGTTATATAGTGTTACTTTAAAAGTATGTTTTATTTTCTGATTTCCAGTTAAAGTAAAACTCTAACATAGTTTTTTTTATGTATGTTTTTCACTTCACTGTTGCAGCTTTTGCAGAACACACCGAGCTTTTGCAGAACACACCGAGCTTTTGCAGAACACACCGAGCTTTTGCAGAAACCGTTGCGTGATGGTGTGCACGGGAAACAAACCTTCAACAAATTTTAAAAGCTGACATATTTGTCACCGACTCTTCAAGATTTCGGGCCGTGTTTAGTCAGTAGCAAACTAATGCAGTAAAAGTCTTCTAGGTTTTACACTCTTCTGCTTTATTCTTCTTTCATTATTAATGAAAGCTGTATTTATTATGAAATGTGTGCCTTAACACAAACAGCATTAAAACACTCACATCCAGTGTTGCTTCGCAGCTTAAATGATCACTTTATTAACGCCTCAAGGACAAAAATTCATTCATATATTTGTGTTTCTTTTCAGAATCGATGGCTTCTCATTTGAGTAAGTGACTACATGTTCATAGACTGAGCGGCAGAAATAAATCAGTGACCCACACTTCCTTTTGCATCATGAATAATTCAGTAGATTGAAAAACAAACCTGCTCAACCTTTTTTTGTGTTTTGTTGTGTCCGGATCTCCCTGTTGAATCTAACATCTGTTTTCTCCTCCGTTGTAGTGACATGGACCCTGATAAGGATAAACTGGGCAGGTAGGACACCTCCGCTTGTCATGCTTTTAACATTCAAGCTTCTTTGTGTTTTTCTTCTTGATTTAAACAATTTATTTATTAAGAAATGCCTGAAATCTTTGCCCATGTTCTGAATAATTCACACAATGCTGTTTACTTTTTTTCTGTGATTTGCTTTCATAAAGATTTGGTTATAAAAGCTGTGAAAGGTGCTTGTGCACATATGAAGCTGCTAATTTAGCTCCTTCATCATTTTAGTTTCCTATTGCAAATAAAAAAAGCTCATTTCTCACCTATTTACTATAAATGATAATCAGCAGTTATACTTATATGTTGTATCTAGTGTTTCCTTTATTAATGCATTCATATAACAGTCATTTTAGGTTATTCTCGTACTTACAAACCGTTTTTAAGGTGTGAGATATGGCAGCAGGTGGTCCTGGCTTGAGTAAATGTGTTATTTGTAAAGTGTTAATAGAGAACCAGAACTTTATCATGCAGCTTGTCTTTGTTTTGGTTGCTTGGAGAAAAACTTTGTTCAGCCTCAAACTTGAGATCAAACCAGTTAACCGAGACATATTTGGTCATTTCAGACTTGTTTGTTGTGGTCGGACTGCAGCACTGGGATGGTTTAACTGTGCAAGTAAGATAGCTGAGTATGTTGCTGCAGCAATTCAATTCAACTTTATTTGTATAGCGCCATTTCACGATAATGTCGCCTCAAGGCGCTTCACAGAGATCGGCCAATTAAAAAAATATCCTTATATAGGGAACCAGCTAGATTGCATCGAATCTTGGCTTTGATCAAGATTCGATCCAATCTCCCATCCTAAGCTGCATGGGGCGACAGTGGGAAGAAAAACTAACTTTTAACAGGAAGTAAAACCTCCAGCAGAACCCGACTCAGGTAAAGCAGCCATCTGCCTCGACTTGCTGGGGTCAGAGAGGACAGGAAAGACAGATTAATATACATTACAGCTGCTATCCAGGAAGACCTGCAGATAAAGGA
>JBAMHX010000011.1:3337715-3357096 GCA_037177515.1 Pseudomugil tenellus
AAAATCAACTTAAACCAAAGTTGACCTTTTGGAAGACCTTTTGTAGGTTTTACCACTTCTTGACAAGAAAATATTTTGTGCGCTGTTTGTTTGAAAAAAAAACAACACCCCCCCCCCAAAAAAAAAAAAAAAAAAAAACAAAACAAAAAGAAAATGCTACATTTGGTACCTGCTTTTGGGTATTAAACATCTGAGTATTTAAACCAGGACACTTATAATATTATTATTATATTATAATATAATATTATTGTTGTTCACATGAGTGCTTGTTTGTTTACAATAAATGCATTATTTTCTTGAGTGGTTAGTTTGAAATCTCTTTGTATCAGAAGTGTAAAAACATAGACTTATGGAGCCGTGGGCACTATAGCATTGCATCAGGCACTGTAAAGAAATGTAAAGAACACTGAAAAATGTAATACACAGGTGTAAAAAGGGGGCTCAATCATGGGGTAGAGGGGCCCATCGTGCTATTGTTTCCGGGGACCCAAAACTCCTAGCAACTGCCCTGCTTGAACACAATCAGGTGGTGAAGAGTTACATAAGTTACTGAAGCCAATCCCAGCTGACAATGGGCGAGAGGTGGGGTACACCCTGGACAGATCGCCAGCCTATCACAGAGCCACACATATAGACAAACAACCATGCACACACACACTCACTCCTACAGGCAATTTAGAGTCACCAATCAGACTATCCCCGAGGTGCATGTCTTTGGACCGTGGGAGGAAACCAGAGAACCCGGTGAGAACCCACGCTAACACGTGGAGAAACTCCACACAGATGGGCCACCGTCTGAGCCGGCAATCGAACCGACAACTTGCTTGCTGTGAGGCCACAGTGCTAAACACCTCGCCACCGTGCAGCCGTGGGATATTGTCCTCTAGGTAAATCCAGCTAGAGATGTTGGTCAACAAAAAAGCTCAGTTATTGCACAGGCCTGCATTTTAGCATCCAATGTGAGAATCACATTGATCATATTTATATAAGCCCATCCAAATTCCCATAACAGGAAGACTTAATACAAAACAGCCAGACTACTGGGAAGATGCCAGAAGCATTGCAACCAGATGATGTGATTCTGGTGCAGGAATCTGGGTGGATGAGGCACTTTTAAAGCTGTGTAGCATATTTTCTTTCAAATGTGAAAAAACAGATTTTGGGAGAAGTTGATTAAAAGTGCGAAGGAAAGACAAATAAGTATTTATTACATATCATTCTGGGCAATGTAAGCAGTAGAAACTCACCTCTATCTGAGTCAGTCTTCGCTCCAGGTACTGGATGATAAAGTTATCCTGAGAGGAACTCTGACTTTGGACTGATCTCACAATCAGACTCAGAGACAAGATAAGGAGAGCAATCCCTCTGCCAGACATGATTTCTCTTAGTATCTTAATTCTTAAAGGTTTGCAGCTGCAACGATGTCTTCAATATTTCTGCATCTAAAATGTCTGAAACGCCCTGTTCCAATAACAAGTGCCTTCCTGGGTTACGTATCATTAGAATACAACTCTCCCAGGACGTCTTAAAGCAAACAGAACAGAATTTCCTAGTCTGGCTGTGTTTGAATCTGCTCTTTACTTTGTTGCTTCTGTGAAGTTTTTAACCTTGTTACGCGGTTTAGTTTCTAAATTTTTGCCATGCTTCTGTAATGCAGTTCGTCCTCAAGTATGTCCTAGATCCAAGTTCCCCTCAACCCCCAGTCCCTCCCAGTTTCTCTCTCTCTCTCTTTCTCTCTTCCACACAGACACTCACACACACATAGTCTCTCTGTTTGTCTCTCACCCCCTTTTCTCTTGTCTTTCTCTTCTCTTCTTTGCATTTTTGGTATGACAGAGAAAGCTATAAGAGGAGGGGATGAAGTACGGAAAAGGAGAATTAGACAAAACTATGTCTGTTATACTTATTTGTCCATCCAGATGTTTTAATTATTCTGTCCAGCTGGGTCATGGACACGTCCTCAGTTTTTCAACAGAACCTGATTCATAAAGGATGTTGGTTGTTTGGAGTCATGATCATCATGATACTGTGTGTATAATGATTTATAATGTAATGTTTTTAGTAGACATGACAAGCTTCTTTGTTGTATAATATTATGAAGCCACAAAGCAATAATTACACTACTGCCTTATAATTTTTCTTCGTGTCAACTCTAAACCAAGACGTCAAATATCCCCAAGTTGGCACGACACTTATTTTAGCACCTAATAAATATCCTTACTTCTTGTAGCTTTCTGTAAAACATATCATATGCTGATAATTGACTTTACAATGCTGGTAGAGGGAAAGGGTGTAAATCCAAATAACTGAAGAAAACATTGGCAGCTTCGTTCTCCCTCCTGTTGATCCAGATGATATTGTGTCTAATTTAGGTCCAAAAGCTGTCACCGGCCTTGCGGAAAACTCTTTCTACATTCTGGGACTACTTTTATCTCCATCTGGTGCTTTTCAGAGCCACCTGGGACAGTTTCCTGGGTTCTTTGTAATGACAGACAACATCTGGTTGCCCTCTCAAGTGGCTAAGAAGCGATGATCTCTGTTTAGACCATATGGGAACAAGAAATGGACAGTAAAGGCTAAGACGAGCCTTATCCTATCATCTCATACAAAATATCTCAAACTCTTTATTCGTAATGTTGCCTTCGATGTACATAAGACTACCATGAGATGGCACCAAAGCGCCACATCAGCTTCACATGCCACATCAAAGTTCAGCTCAACAAGCAGAATCTGCAACATCCCCTGTGATAAACACCCACCCTTCCACCTCTTTACCTGCAGTGTGTAATTACAGCTACCTGCCAAACCAGGAAACAATGGCTCTTGTTGATCAGAGAGGCCTTCCTAAACCAAGAGTTTTGTCATTATATTGTTACAGTTATGTCATTCACCACAATGTATTGTAGATGTTAACATAATTTTAAAGAAATTATTGAGCTATTATTTGAACCTGAAGCAAGTGTTTAAGATACAAGAAGACAGAAAACAGGCATGAGGGATATTTTATGTAGTTTAGAGGAAATTTAATATCCTAATCACTTATTCTCTTTGATTCATTTTTCTAAATGGTTGGCTGTTTACTGCATCAAGACTTTGTGTTTAAATCCAATAAGCATAAGAAGCATGTAAGACAATATTTTTAGTGCATTAAACATATAAATCCTGAGGTATTATTTATTTTACCAAAATTTTAATATTTGATCTCTTCAATCAAATCACAAACAAAAAACGTATTTAATCGATAATAATATCCCCCTCTTCGACCCATTAAGGCTTCTGTGATCCTTTTAAATGACCTATTGTGACGGATGTCTTTTGTTGTTGTCTCCATGGGTAATAAAGAATATTGAAAGTCTCACAGAGAAGCCACAGTCAAACTTTTAAACCAAAATAAATCCTCTCTCAGTTAGGGGCAAGGTTACATTGCAACAAGACTATAATAACAAGGCCCCATATAAAAAACATCTTGTGTAATAAAAGCAGATCCTTATGTAACTAAACATGACAGATTCTCTCTCCACATTGAATAACCCGTGACTGATTATCATTCATGAATTGCAGTAGTTCAAAACTTTTCTGCATAACATTTCCTATCTGGTCACATGCAAAAAAAAACTTAAATGGACCTAAAATATTTTAGCTTAGAAAATGTGTGGATATTTTTTATTAGATTTTTATTATCTCTCTGTGATGTACAGATTTTTAACATGCTTATAGATAACACAGATTTAGAAATTCTTCCCACTATCTAAATGACAAATGTTCAACATGAAAAATCAGTTTGAGATGCTTTCTTTGTAATCTTTTTTGGATCAGGGATAATAAGGGCATCCTCATCAGCTATGTATGTCTCTTTCAAACTAAATTTTCCTCATAAAATTTCAATATTGACCTGTTTAATTTTTTGCTGCAATAATACTCCCTTGCCACCATGAAGTGCTGATTTGATTTTTGCAAGTCTTGTTCTAATAATAACTCCAAAAGATTTATTCGTATTGTTGCTCTCTGTGTGGTTTTTTGAAAATTGAAAATTTGTACCTGGTGCTTTTTACATATCAGCCAGTGTGAAGTAACTACTGTACATTAGTAATTATTCTACTCATTGTCATGCACTCATCAGCCTTTCTGTATATTTGTATGAGAAAAAGAGAAGATAAAGAAATTATGAGAAACATTCTACTTATTCAGGGAGGAAGCTGTTTGCTGCAACACTTTTAAATGACTTATCACAAACGCCCAATAAAAAGCTAAGACACCGACACAGCTAATGCTGACTGACACAAATGTACAGTGAAATAAGTATCTCAAACACATTTAATTTGTGTTTTCACTTTAGGTTTGGTAAGCTTCCTGAATGACTTAGTCTTAGGAAAATATCATGACTAGCCCTAAAATAGATGCTCTCAAAAATTCAGTCACCCACATGTTTACATCTCAATTTTCCATCTTAAAAACAGAAAGGTTCAGCAGAAACCTCCCACTGGCTTACATTCATTTTACAAAGAACACACTGTTTTTCACTTTCCATGAAGAACAGAAACTGTGAGATTTCTTTAGTTTTACTTCTGTTTAACATGATTGACATGAACATTTTTAGTCATATCCAGAAAACATGCAAACACGTGTAAACAACATTAATTATAAAATCTACACTGAATCAGACCCAGTAGACATGACACACACTTTAAATGCCACATAGCGTGGGGTGTCACTGTTTGAGAGAGACAACCCCCATGATGCTCAGCAAACTCTGGTTGACAACCTCGATGTGAAGTCATAAACATTTTGCAGCTGTATATAAAAATTTTAGAGCTTGTATTTGTAAGTCAACATGCAAAAAAAAAAAAAAAAAAAAAAAAAAAAGAATCTGCCCAAAAATGTTCATGTTTTCAAGGATCTGCATGATTGTTAAAACAAATAGTTATTTTCCAAGCATCCTGTCCACAGATGCGATGCACAAAGCAGTGTGCAAGTCTCTGAAGTTGCAGTTGCAAAGTTGTCTCTGTCTTTTTACCCTGTCTGATTGAATGGTGACTGATCAAACCCAGAATCAAAGCGCTGTGGAAAAAAGAACTGAGGCACATGGATGCCAGCTGGAGTAAAACAAGCTCTGCAAGGGCCAAAAATGGCTGGGTGGAGGTTGTGGTATGCAGACAGCGAGAGAGAGAGTCTGGTTTATCATATTTACTTGGGGGGGCAGTCTATTATAAACTCTTATTTAAGAGGAGTGGTGCAGAAAGCTGTCTGCTCTCTAATTGGACAGTTTGAAATGTCACCATCCAATAAGTTAGTGCTGTAAAGACAAGGACAAAATTTGCATCCTGAGCTTCAGAGTCTTGCGTTTCAGGTAAATTCTTTAAAAAAATTCCAACTTTTTTTGCAGGACATGAACACCAGTTTTACACATATAAACATATAATATGCATCTACAACTGCAAAACCTACTTGACTGTATTTTGAACCTGTATCGCTAGAGCACAGATTATGCCTCTGAACATAAATCTAAGCACAAAAAAATTGACATTAGGCAGACTTTTTTTTTCTAATGAACTTGACTTTTCTCAACAACAAAAACAACCACAGTGACTTGAATACCAAAGAGTTGTTTTTAGAATATCCTCCCTCTTTTAAGTTACCACCAGCCTTTATCTCTCATAAGCTCACCATCAGTTGTAAAGTAGGGTAGCGAGTCTTCTCTTATTCAAAGTTATCTGTTACATTTATCTACCACTTTATCATCTTTCAGCTGTGCACTACACACACATGTGAGAACACAGACTACACATGAACACACAATGGGATGTCGCCTCATGAAAGTTTCATGATCATTTGCAGGGATCCTATAAAATATCCATAGAGTCTCAACAAAACATCTGACTGGCTCCGGAGTCACAAGAGGAATCATTACAGGGTTGTGTGTTTGTGCGTGTGTGCATGAATTCGCTTTTATGTAAGACAAAGGTATGACAGTGTGTTGATATGGATATGGCTGGTTTTTGGTAAACGTGTAGTTATGTTCGCACATTTACAAGAGAGGTGTTGAAGGTTTATGTTTAGATCATGTCTCCATGTTTGCCAGTGTGTATGTGCTGATGCTTTCTCGTTTGCCTGTGTGCTTGAAAATGTGTGTCTGGGTGATTGAGTGAGGGATGCTAGCTTCCTGCCACCCTCTGTCTCTTGACCTTTCCTACTACTCTTTGTGTTTGGCAGATGATGAGTTTTTAATGCCAGCCAGCGGACACCGGCTCCACCTGGATACTGCTGACACCAAACTAATTGGAGGACAAAAAGAGCAAAGAAAATATATGATGTTTGCAGAGTGTTTAAGGAAATTTATTTTTACATGACAGATAAAAGTAAATGATCAATTTTTCCCCCCTTAACTTTATTTTTTTAAATTTGCAGAATTGCAATTATCAAAGCCAGAAGAGGGCATGAACTTAAAGGTGCACTGTGGAACAAATCAAAGCTCAATGTCTGAAAGCATTTTCAAACCAATAAAAGCCGAGTTTTTAAAGGCATCCAACCCATTTTCTAAAGTATCTGTTGTGTTTTTATTATATTAGAATGAGCTATTTATACCTACATGCAGCTACATTCTTACTATGGTGTCTTTGAGTGGACAAACATCTTTTACAGCTTTACAATAGCAGGAATGACTGTCATAAGTGGGCTACTTGAGCACCATTTGGGATAAGTGATACCTTAAAGGCAACATAAGTAGCTACCAGTTAGCTACCATGCTAGACACATTTGTAAAAAAAAGAATGTGATCTGATTCGAATAATGTAAAAACCTGTAACATTTGCTGCCTACATTTTCACCAGAGCTACACTGACTTTACACCCCATTAATCGCAATACATTGCAGACTCCAGTATAAAAAACTGGCAAGAATACATCAGTGTTGTGCTGCTCTGGAATGGAGGTTAAAGGAGAGAAGCTGCAGATGTAGATCACATGCTATTATTACGTACGACCTGCAGATTCCAGCTGTAAATATCCAACATTTCAATGCAAGTTGTGTCTGCCTGCACTGAAAAGCAAGATAGACTGTCAGCCTCATTGACTTCCAATTTAAAAAGACATGTGGAAAATACATACATTTTGAGAAGATACATGTACGTCCTTAGTATTAAAAAACAAAGTCATTAGGAAATGGCAAGACCCCTGCTGAAAACCCCAAACAACCCACATCCCACTGTCTGCAGTCCTCAGGGTATGACTTACCAGCAGCATGTTTGGTTACTTACAGGCAGAGGTGGCACTTCCTGGTCCAGAAAGTAAAAATACTGTCCAGCAGCAGTAATGGACTGATGACCTGTCCAGGATGTGGCCTGCCTCTTGCCCGATACCAGATGAGATTGGCTCCAGCCCCCCCTGCAACCCCGTTCAGGGACTAAGCGGTAGATAATAGATGGATGGATGACAGCAGTTACCAGACCAGCTGAATTTAATGAGCACAGTTCATCTCCCAGCTAAATTAGCCTTTTGGTGAAAACACTGTTCTACATCTACAGGTAGATCCAAAACCATAGCAGGACTTTTACTTTCTGGATCAGGAATTGCCACCTCTGGTTGCAAGTTTCTTAATTTCAGTCTTTCAGTCTCGCTTTTCTTGTAACTGTTTTGCCACCAGAGTTTATAAAGTTGCTATAAATGGAAAAACAATTTGGATGGCAGTACAATTATTTTATGCTGCCTCCCCATCATCTAACAGGAAAGAAAATAGCACTCACCACCACTGACTGATAGAAAATGTGCTTTTCATCATTTTGATGGTCAAAAGATTAAGAAACAAACAAAAAACAAACAAACTTTTAAATTAGTACACATTGCACATTTCATTTTAAATGTTTCTATCATGCAACACACAACTAATTTTATTTATTGTTCATGTTTTCGAATTTATTTTATTGTTTGTTTTATTGTACAGTGTTTTTCAGTGACATGAAAACAGCTTTTAAATAAAATGGATTACTATGTAAACGTCAGCTAAAATTTATGATCTGATTGATTTCAACAGGAAAAATTGAATTTGTGTTCACATATATGTGACCAAAGTATAAGGTGATTACGCAATACAAAAGAAACAAACTCATTTAAAATCAAAGTCAACACTTAAAGAAAGCAACATAAACATGAGAGTGTTTGAGTATGAGAGTGATTGACCAAATATGCTCTGGACTCCAGAGTATATATAAACAGCAGCTGCTGTTTTGTTTACAACTGGAAAATATAGAAATGCCATAATTGAAAATAAACAACTATGTCATCACCAAGCTATCCCTAAGCTGCTGCATAGGCCTCATCATTGTCATGTGACAGGAATCCACTTGTGTCAAAATCCTAATGATCATAAATCCCCAAACTTCTCAAACCCTTCTATTTTAACTCATTTTATAACCCTTTACTTTAGGTGTAAAGCATAAAAGTTCAGGAAACAAGAGGAGGAGGAAGTGAAAATGTGCCAAAACAGTAAAAACGCTAATTTCTGTTGCATGAAATTCTGTGGATGAGATTAATCCTTTTAAAATCATCATACTCCCACGTTTTACATCATGTCAAATGCAATAAAATAAAAAGCTGTTGACAGAAATCCATGACCATGAGTCAAACTAGTTATTTTCATATGTTAAGTATGGTAAAGATAAGAATCTGATGATAAGAATCTGATGTCGCTCATTGTTTCTGTCATTTTACACTTAATGACCCGTATATGATGAAATATACATCGTAGGATGTAAAACAAACAAGGACTAAATCCAGTCAAACTACATCATGAAGTGAACTACATGAAAATGAATGAATGAATGAATGAATGAATGATGAAATGAAATGAAATGAAATGATGAAGGACTGCAGATAAAAATTAGCATTTTGCTAAATCTGTTGCCAACATCTTTTTGTTTTTCGTGCAACTGCATTTTGTAATCTTCAGCATAAGTCCACTGAACCTATATTTCCTATTAAGGTCCATACACCCTGGGGTGGACTCATTTGATTGGCTAACATCTAGAATGGGGAATGTCTTTGTTTGCACTCCATATATACTGTGAACACATACAGCTTAGTGGAATTTTATATATTGGCCTGGAGTCTTCAACGATGCTGCAGCTCTGTCTAAGATGCCTTTTTGTAAATAAACCTTTTTATACATCAAGTTTTATGTTCACAAACTCCTTCACCTCAAGCTACTCATCTTGGCTTCAAACCCCTCCTTGAATTCACTTCAAATAAAATAAAAGAGCAAATGAAATAGTAATCAAATAAAAATATAATACATTTTGTGAGTGATAGAATAAAGGACAGGAAAGATGTATATTTACTGTTCTGTCAAAAGAATAGAAAAGAAACGTACTGTCATTGTGCAGACACACAACTGAAAATTCAGGTGCAACTCCAAAATTGAAAAGCCTTTAACCTAAAAGCTATTCTACAATTATTTGCCAGATGCTTTATGCAAAACATGTTTATTCAAAGCAGATGCTTTAAAGTTTTTATGGCACTGCTTTTACATTTAAAAAATTGTCAATAAATCAGCAGTTTTATATTCTCTTGCATTGCTGCTGTCATTTGCAACATTTGTATTGAGCCCCTACCCATGTTTTCTGTAATCTTTTTTCCTCCAGATACCAGCCCACCTTTTAGTGTTAAATGGTTCCTTGCAGTCTTTACAATTGTTCCCTGACCTTTTCTCACTCCTCTCGTCCACCTCGTGTGTTCTTCCTCTCTCTCTGTGGGAAATTCCACTTCCTGTAGTTCCACTCTTAAAAAATTCATTAGCAGGGTGAGATGAATGCTGTGTCGACCCAGGAATTGAAAGTAATTGGGCTTTATTCAAGTGCCTTTCTTTGTTTGCTCACATAAGATTCCATGGTTAGGAACTTCACCCCATCTTTTCTATTCCTTATATTTCTTAGCCTGTTTGTGTTTCAGTTTGTGAGTCAGGATATTTTGCAGACAAGCTATAAGACATGCAAAGTTTAATCAATCATATGAATTTAATGAGATTAAATCTGCATTTATAAACTATCTCATACTAACGCATGCTAATACACAAAACCCAAGCTTAAAATGCAAGATACGCAATCTATCTCGGACCTATTCTTCTCTCTGTGCATGTACCCAAATCAAAATCCCAGAAGAAAGAGAAAAGGATTCAAAAGTACCTTTTACTGCATGAAAAACACTTCAGCATCTGCTCTAACCAACCCTGTGGCTTCCTGTCTCTATATGGGAGAACTCTTTATATGGGCTGTACTTTTCCTATAGCGTTTCATCTCATAAACGCAGTGCTCCATAGTTTTTTTTTTAAAACGTTAGAATAAAGAGAACAAGCAACTTTTTCTGTTCTGAGGTTAGAAGCCAGTTACTGCTAAACAAATACACTTGACCTATTAATCATTAGCATAAGCAAGTCTACAAAGGATTAAATTTGGTTAGCATACTTGTTGCATAATGCCAAGGAGGAAAGACATCTGCAAAGCAACTGCTGCTCATCAATCTGGGATATGTTAAAATGTCTGTTACAGACAAGTTGAGATCCAGCATTTTGCAGTAAGAAGCATTATTATCATGATGGTAAAATCATTCTTCCCAGATGTGAGCATCTCAGTTATATCACTCAAACTTCAACAGAGACATAAGAGGTGCAGCTCAGGCATCAGGAACTAAATGACAGTATGGTTCCAAAAAGACTGAACAAGTACGACTTGTTTGGAATGACTGCAGGAGATTGCTTGTTATCTAAAAAAAGAACATGGCAGCACAACTTTTCTGGTGGAAGAATGTTGTTTAAGTGGAGATTCATAAGCGCAACACTGCTGCCTCATAACAAGAAACCCATCTTCAACATCTGGTAGTGTAGTCTGTTCTGGCTATTAATGCTTTCTCTCTGCCTCCGTGGGTTTTCTCCAGGTGCTCGCTGTGGCTTCCTCTCATTGTTCACTGGCATATTGGTTGATTTGTGATTTTAAATTGGCCCATGTGTAAATGTGAGCCTGCATAGTTGTCTGTCTGTGTGTTGCCCTGGTGATATGCAGACCATCGATCTATGCTGACATGGTAGTAAAATTATTTCTCTGGAGAAATGTGCTAATTAGTTGCTGCTTGCTGACTACTGGTGAGACAGTGGCAAGATAATCTGTTACGTTGCCTGGAAGTGCTCAGTGAAATATTCCACTTTTATAATCCAGATTAAAAAATACACTCAGAAAAGAAGGAAATTTGATGTGTCATATCCTACAAGAATCCCCAATTTCCAGAATAATTTGTGCCTATTAATGGGAAATGTTCTTCTACAGGGAATTATTTAGCGATTTAGCCAGTCAGAAACTGTGTATAAAAGATGGACACAGACTCTGTGACATTACTAGTAGGTTACTAAAGAGCTGAAGCGAAGCTCAGTGGGTGAGTGGTTCCCACTGTTGCCATCTTAGCTTACCGTGTGTTCTCACTCCCTGAAAATACATAAATGGGCAAAGAGGTGGAGCTTAGAGGGTGTGCTGGGCAGATAGGCTGTGAGCGTGGAGGTGGATCTTTGACGTCCAAAGAACTGAAACTCAATTTTAGTCTAAATGAGGTCACAAGTGTTTGCACTGGGTCGTGACTCAAAATCATCCAAGATATTATTTTCACGTATTATATTAATAAATGTCAGAAATCTGTCTTTTGTTAATAAAATCATTACTGTCTTTAGCAATGATTTAACCATAAATATTTTTGAAGCCTTTATGGAGAAAAGTAAATAAAATCTGTTTCTCAGCTTCTCAGCTTTGTACAGAGAGACAAAATTAAATGACCTATTCTTGATTCAAAAGCCATTAATCGCGTTGCTATTGTCCTGACCTGTTATTTGCATACATGGGTCCCACCTCACATGAACCTTGGCATTTTCCTCATTACTAAGCCCCCTGAAGACTGCCTCTGACTGGAGGTGTGCTTTGTTTACTGCACCATTTTTGTGAATACTTGACACTGTGGTGCTAAAATCAAAGCAGCTTCTGCAGCATACAGTAGAGGGTATCTGGCACCAGCACTCACTACATTTTTAGTGCTAAATCATCTGTCTTCTCCAGGCTACTGTTTAATCAAGCCTTTTAACACTTTGTTTTCATTACCCAGAGGACTGAGAAGCTTATGTAAAAGAAAAATAATGTGCGGTGCAAAAAGGTGAAAGGGGAGATGGAGATTGATTAGTTTGGCAAACAAGAGAATTCCTATCATGTCTGGCTTTCATGAGCAATCGCTGCTTGCATTTTCCCTTTTTAAGCGATGTTACTACATATTTTTTTGTCATCTCACATTTCCCCACACACACACACACACACATATATATATATATGCAATTAGCTGGTGGTGTTACAAGGAAAATAGAGATAAAGTTTAGTCCTAGAAGTCAGAATGGCTATGGTTACACGATGTTTTCAAAATTAATAATTTGAAATAAAATAATTCAGTATTACAGTATTATCCATCAGGTTTACACAGAAGTAGTAATTCTGTATTATTTTATTCCAAATGATTAATTGTGAAAACACGTTTGTTTGCCTTTGCTTTATTCCACTTTAGATCTGGGCAAAAGGAAGGATCCTGATTGGACAGAGGTTGGACGTACATACATATCTTGGAAATAAACAAACAATAAACAATCTGTATTTAAAATGGGAATAAAACAGCCAGAATTACTTCAGAATTATTAATTCTGAAATGTCTTTTGCGTTTGTAATTTTTCATTTTTCATGAAGCAGATATAACTTTTTTTCAGAATTTAGGAGAAAATGAAATTCTTATATAAATGAGTAGTAGCATAAGAAGTGATAACATCATCAGGGAAAATAAAAGAGGACTGAACAAAGACTCTGGAAAAAAGGCCCTTTTTAATTTTTTTCAAGTGCATCTGAAACTTTGTCCAGTTCTCACATTAAGTATTTTAAACTGGGTCAAATTACACAATTCTCCTCATAGATGTGTATACAAGATGTCCTGCAGAGGAGTTCTTGGACTTTACCCGAGTAGATAGATCTCTGAAACAAATCCTCAGTGCAAGGAATTAAAAGTAAAAAAATTGCAACAAACATTTTGTGTCTCAGAAAAATCATGTGTTGATATCCAGTTGATCTTTGAGCTCTGTTCTCTGTACCGTGACATGGATTTAGTCAAATGGAATAAAATTTCAATCTCTCCTTTCATCTTAATAATTTTCAATTATTTCTTGGAAATTTCTTTATTGTTTTAATTTGAAATCATGTGTCTGTTTTATTGTTTAATGTTTGTGTTAAGCACTTTAAATAATCCTCTAGAACTATGCTATAAAACCACATTTGCCTTTTGTTTTCTTCTAGAGTAAATGCATCAGTATTGTACTCTTTATAAAAAGTTGGGTATTAAGAGGCCCCAGCAAGCTGGAGTGGTGCTGAACAATGGGAGAAGAAATGAAACAAACAGCATGCGTTGCACCAAGTAGAGAGAAACCTTTCACATCATATTAAGCAGCCAGCAAGCTCAGCTCTGTTCACACTCCTCATCTGGGATTCTTGCCTTTCCCTGCAGTCTGTTTAACGCCTCAACAGTTATGAAATCATTAATTAAGTGTGCAGCAAATCTACTCCCTGCTGAGTCCAGTATGTGTGTGTGAGAGTGTGTTTTTTGTGTGCACTTGTTCTCCACCCTGGAGCTCTGAACATGCAAAAAGGTCTTCATGTCGATCTGGTTTTCAGCGCTCACTGACACAAATCTCATGTCCCGGTGGAAAAAACTGTTGAATTATTTTGTACTTCAGGCTAAAGAAAATATTATGGGATGCTTATTTCTGTATGAATAAATTCTTAAGATTGACCCCCAACCTCAACCAAACCCATGAATTTAATCCATCAGCAATTCAAGCAGGTGCTACATAATATATTCGACAGAAGTCTGGAAGAAAAAAAGAGCTTAAGGTCGTATACAAACATAAACACGATGCATTTACTTGTGCAACCTTGTGCAGAAGTTGCTGTATGCAGTACATACACAAGATGATCAATGATGGGCAAAATTATCTGAGATCTCCGTATTTTGAGGAAATAATCTTGGCTTGATATCCTGAATGTAGTTTTCTCACAGCCTGCCGTATTAGACATTATGTTCATTCATTGCGCAAATGAAATGTGCCTCTTTTCCATTGTCTCGTAATGGTTCCGCATCCTGTTAGCCTGGCCATGCAGCTGCATAATCAATAGCTTTTGAAGATTGCACAAGGGTTAACTCATATTTCAGATATATTCATCTACAGCACATCTGATTCAAATTATTTAAACAGCTAATGAGGTATGTTTAAGTAAGTAAACACCTAAAACAAGCTGGGCAGTGGTTTCCCATGATCAGGACTGAGAAACATTGATTTAAGGGACAACCATGCATCTTCTGCACGTCCACATCTCACCTTGCTGCAGGTGAGGAGATGCAGACAGTGGAGAGAAAGAAAACAGAAGCAGTTTAGAACAGCACTTCTGAGTGATGGATGAGGTTCTGTTATTGCATGAAAATATTTACAAACGTGGCTGTATGGGGTGCCAAGTGTAAACATTCAGCATTAAAGTAATTGCTGACATGTTTTCCTTAATTATCTCACTTTTCTTATATTTAGTACTTTTCTTTCAACATTTTTTTAATATATATACACACGTTCACATACACATTTAAAGATGTCAAATATAACATTTAATCTAAATATTAAGTCAAAATCTAAATGTTATATGTCTAAATCTTAAATGTTAAATCTAAATGCTAAATATTATATCAAAATGCTGAATGTTAAATATAAATGCTAAATATTATATCTAAATGTTAAATCTAAATGCTAAATATTTTATCTAAACACTTAATGTTGATTCTAAATGCTAAATGTTCAATCTAAATGTTTGAAATATATGCTAATTGACCACGGCCTTTGAAGCATTAACCAATAAACAAGCTGAGGTGCATGTATGTGCACACACACACACACACACAAGCAGAACGACTCCTACACATGGTAAAATATATGGAGTTTATTCCAACTTTTCAGGCTATCCACCACTTTCTTGGCCCCGTTCCCATAATCCATTTTGTAAAATTATGCCGAAATTTGTTTCACTCTTCCAGCTACATTAACAATAATGATAAACTAGTACTATTTTAAAAGGTAATACTGCTTCAGAAAAAACTTAAAAATAACATTTTCATTACTCAAACAATGGCCAAATCTCAAAAATGAATACACAGGTCGCATTTTAATCAAAAGAAAACAGAACGGAGAGATTAGTGTCCCGTCCGACTACTCTAACGGAATGGATAGATGACAGTTCAGGGCTCCGGTTGTTTAGCTCCGTTCGGCGCGATCAGAATTCAAGATGTTGAAAATGTGGGTTTCTTTTGTTGCTGCCGTGTCCCAGCTTCCTTTTCTGTTTCACTGAAATTTTTTTAAACTTCATTTATTTTCATTAGCTAGTCAAAGTGACAGTTAGCTACAGCCTCCGCTGCTGCCTGCAGCGGCTCGATGTTTACATTGCTCGCTAGATCTCTGCTGTGAGTGACAACCTTCCATTATGATTTCTAACTAAAATTTATGCCATCAAGATGTTTACATTGAAAACCTGTGTAAGAGTGGTTGTGCTTGTGTCTACACTTGTTTATTGGTTGATGTTTCAAGGGGTGGCGTCAATTAGCATATATTTCAAACATTTAGATTTAACATTTAAGATTTAAATATAAGATATAACATTTAGATTTTGACTTAATATTTAGATTAAATGTTGTATTTTATATTGAAGTGTCTGTTTCTCAGCATATAGTCCACTGAACATATGTTTCCTATTAAGGTCCTCACACCCAGTGTGGACTCGTGATTGGTTATCAGCCAGACTGAGGAATTTCCTTTGTTTGCACCCTGTACAAACTGTCAGCACACACAGCTCAGTGGGATTTTCCACACCTGGCCCACCGAGTCCTCACAGATGCTGCAGCTCTGTTTTTGATGCCTGACTTTTTGTAATAAACCTTTTTATTCATAAAAGGTTTGCATCCAGAAACTTCTTCACACCAAGCCACTCATCTTGGCTCCAAACCCCTCCTTGAATTCACTTCAATATCTTTAAATGTGTTTGTGAAAGTGTGTATATATTAAAAAAATGTTGAAAGAAAGTACTAAATATAAAAAGTGAGATAAAAAGGAAAAACATGTCAGCAATGACTTTAATGCTGAATTTTTTCCACCTGGCAGCCCATATAGCTACCTAAAGCCACTGCAGAGTTGGCCAGCTATACATTCATAAAGTGGACTGGAGAGTAGAATCCAGGAGGCGCCGATGATGCCTGCATTTGCTTCTAAACAACACTTTTAGCTCCCACATGTGTCAGTGGCTAAATGGACTTTCTAACAGGCGGGATTCAACCATCACATCTTTTCTCTGACCCGTGATCACATTAAGCACACGCACCATACAGAGCTCTGTGTGTAGCCTAATCCTCTACACACTACTCTGCATTCTCACTCACACTTTCAACACCTTCGTAAAGTTTGCAGATGATACTACAGTTATAGGAATAATCACAGACAGTGATGAATCTGCTTGAAATGGAAACATCTCAGAGTGGTGTTTAAACAACAACTTGGTTTTAAAATCTCCAAAACCAAGGAGGTGATCATTGATATTCAGAGGAATGAGGAAGAATCCGCCTGACCTTCTCCAGAACTTTAGGTTTTATCAAACAGTTATACATTCCCACATGGAATGGGCATTCTGGGAGCCCGAAACACACACATGGCTTATTTACAGTCCAAATGCTTCCTCTGTGGCCTTCATTTACCAGTACAGCATACTGGGATCAGCAAGTGCAGTGACTGAAACATGGCGAAGGTCCTCTGGCTGGGATTGAAACCTGGGCTGACTGCACCAAGGTGCTGCAATCTCTGGGCATCTCACTCTGATGACGCTCAGTGGAGGGGAACCGTGGTCCTCGAGGGCCAGAATCCTGCAGGTTTTACGTATGTCTCTGCTTCAGCACACCTGATTTAAATCAAATGGATACAACAGCTTATCAATTTCTGCACAGATTCATTCATTTCAATCTGGTCTTTTGGAGCAGGAATACATGGAAAACCAAAGTTCCCCACTCCTGCCATAGATCCATTTCTCCCTTACCACCCAGCCAACCCGATGTTGTGCACATGTCTTCTTCTCTGCTTATGGTCTATTTCTGTGCCAGCTTTTGAGCATGACGGGCTTGGCATCTGCACAACAAGAATTTCCTTGATTTTCTTTCAACTTATTTCACAAGTTGGGTCTTTGAGATCTGCCATTCTGCAACATAATTACAGATGCTGTATCAATCAGCGGCATGGAAGTATCACACTTTACCACAACACACTGATACTCTGTTAATGCCACAGCACTGAAGCATCTGACAACACATGCTACGAGCTCCTTTTGCTGCTCTTCAGCCTGTATCAATGCAATCAATAAATGCGAAATTTGGTGTAATAACGATGCAAAGTTTCCATAACTGACATCACAACAGAACAGGAGGAATGATGTCACTGGATTTAGATTAAATTAAATATTTATTTCAAACCTGCACATATAGTTAATACAAACTCATTTCTTGTGGAAACAATTTTTTATCAGGTTATTAACACTGTTCTGGTAAAATTACATTAATGTGAGGTAAAATGACATTAATGTGAGTAAAAAGTTAAAGTGTAAAGTTTTCATTTATGTTTCCTGTTTTTCTCTGTCACACACATTGACGTGATATTGTCGCGAAATGGTGCTATTGAAATAAAGCTCAATTAAATTGAATTAAATATAATTTATTTAATTGTTTTTTAAAAGAGTAGCCCCCAGTGTTTCTGCTCCTGCAACTCATCTGCTTCAAAGTTACACATGTGTGTTCAGAGATGCTAAACTGGGTTGGAACCAGTTGTTACTGCATTTACTGTCGTCTCTAACTAGACACACAACCATTCCACATTCAAAGCCACTTAAATGCCCTTTCTTCTTCGCTCTGGTTAAACTTCAGCAAGTTGTCTTGACAATATTTCCTTGCTTGTGCACTTGTATACATTCACATCTCTAAATAAACTCAAATTTAGATGAAATCAATCTTTGTCTCATGTGTCTTCACTAGAGAATAAACTCTGCAGAGATGACAGAGTCACAAATGTGTTATTAAAGTTATTAAAATACATAGCAGTTCTATTATTTGTCATCTCTTTTCTCTGATCTCTTTTTCTCATGTTTTATGTCTTTAAAAAGCTCATGTAGTTTAGGAGCAGTTACTGAAGTGAAGACGATTGCAAAGCAACAGATCAGATACATACAGGTCAACATAATTTTTTCTGTCCTTGCTTTCAGGCTTGTGTATTTAAAAAAAAAGATAAACTATGTAGGTTCAGGAACTCATAATAATACGTGTAAAGCTTTGTTTTTAAAAAACAATCTTTTAAAAATCCGCTTGACATCTGCTAGGATAGACTCCAGTTTCCCCACAACCCTGAAATGGATTAAGCGGTATAGAAAATAAATGAGTTGATGTCTTAAAAACCTAACTTTGCAGAAGACTCAGCAGTAAGACCTGTTATTTCTCTGCCTTTGAGGAAATATTTTAACTACTTACTCAATTATTTTCTTCTATTTACATGAACATTCTTTCAAATCCCAATTTCTTGGTGTTTTTGAGAGATATTGACCAACTTATTTTTCTGAAAGCTAACCTAAATATTGAATTTCAGCTATTTTATGCACTTTCAGTTAAAAAGGCTTACGCTTTACATTGCTCAGTGTTGAGGAAGCAACGGCTAATCAAGCTAACCGTTCGGTATCTGCAAGTTTCAGGAAAGCAGATCATTCTAAATTTTCAATTTTGCAACTCAGTGACTTTTGTTAAATATCTTATATATAAAAAAGCTTAAAGTTTAACATGCAAGAGCCTTGCAGTGCCACTATCATTAACACAGAATCCTTGTGCCAGTCGATGCTAAAGTTTAATTAGCAGATTTAAAAAGGAAGAAGTAGATGATGAAGAGGAGAGGAGGGCTTAGCATAATCAAGGCATGATACTCAATCAGCCAAATCTTTTCTGATAACATAAACTCTCAAGCACTTTCTCAGAGCATCTTATGTAAGTTGCACAAATTAATCAGAGCTTCTTGATTGAGCAGAGCGTGTAAACCTCAGTAGAGTCTCATTTATCCCAGTTGACCAACATTTACTGACAAACAGAAAGACTCCATTCAACTATTTAACATGGAGGATGAGGAGCTGGAAGGAAAATATTTCAGTACAAGCAAAAATATCAATCCTTTGAACTGAAATCTATTTTTAGTAGTTAACATGTTTTATTAGTTAACATTTTATATA
>JBAMHX010000011.1:3357196-3367711 GCA_037177515.1 Pseudomugil tenellus
CCAGAACACAGACATTTTACAGCCAGAACACAGACATATCACAACCGGAACACAGAGGATCAGCTTAGAGATAACAATGTTTGAAAAAATATGGAGTGTACTATACCTGAAGTACGACAAAAGATTCCAAAGAAACTACTCCATGGAGGTATATAGGTGCACGAGTAAAGAAATGTAATGTTAAGGTCATATCACACACAGCAACCTCAAGTATGTAGCAACACACAACCCAGAGCTTTACTGGATGACCTTTTCAGCTTTTTGGCAGAGCTACAAATCACAATGTGACCTTCTTTTGCAAAGAGTGAACAAAAAATGTGTCTTTCATGGCTTGACATCAAATTTGGAAGAGAAATCTCCTTTTTTACAGTGTTTGTGAGAATAGATTAATTATTTATAGATTTTATAGATAAAATTATTTTGTTCTTTAATCTGGTTCCATTCTGCCAGGGATGGTTTCACTCAGACAAAAGAAAATTCTTTTATTTTAACTTGTCACTTAGTTTCTCCTGAGAAATAACATGGCTCTCATCGTCTTTATGACAGTTAAAAATTTATGAGAAGTTATGTGACATAACTCCATATAAAAATTACATTAGAAGTACATTAGATCTTATAACTAAACAAGGCCTATGCCATTGGAAGCAACGGCTAGGGGTATATCCCTGAACACCCCCAATCCTCCTACTCCTCAATCCTCGAATAGACACAATACAATAATTTAAAGCCGCACATGTAATACCGTGTAACTATATTAACAAGTCATCCATCCTATTTATTTATTGAGCCTCAATGAACTCAATAATGAAGAGACTGTATACCTGAACTAATTATATCCTCGAATGCGGAGTGTCGGTGATGTCATAGTTTCATCAGGTCCACATCTGGCGTTGCTGCCAGATATCCTTCGTGTGAGTGCGATAACTCAAACAATTTTTGCAATTGGATTTTGATACTCGGTTTGCTTGTTTAGGTCCCCAAGAGGACGACCCGTATTGAATTCCACAATTATTGGATTTATGGTTTCCCCACCAGGTGGTGCTTTATTAACAAAAAATCCTATTTTTGGCACTATTTGTCTGAATGACTCCAAATCAAGTGCAAATAAAAGGTCATGACCTCAGGGTGAATCCTGTCCTGACGTCATATCAGGCTGGTTTAAAGTTTCAACACAAGGTGGGACTGAACATGTCCCTTATATTATTGTATTGTGTCTATTTGAGGATTGGGCAATTGGAGTATTAGGGGCGTTCAGAGATATACCCCTAGCAAGTCGTTTCTTACGGCATATGCCTTGTCTGCTCTTGAATTTAGGTTAATCTAACAAATAGTTTAAAAAATGGTCAAAAAAGTGATTTTTTTTTTTAACTACAAAGCTCCACCTGGTGTTTAAAATATTGAACTAGGCAGGTATGATGTAATGATTGGATACATCCTGAGGTCATGACCCTTTTATTTGCACTTGATTTGAGGTCAATTAGACATTTGATCCAGAAATATAGTAAAAAATATGACTATTTTTGCACATAACACCACCTGGAAGGGAAACCATAATACCCAAAATTGTGAAATTCGATATAGGTTTATGGAGTATGAAAATCCAATTGTAAAAATGGCTTTTTTTTGCTCTCACACGAAGGACATTTGGTGCACACGGTCCGGGTTAAACTATAAAAATAATATCCCCAACACGCCGCGTTTGGGAATAGATTGATGAACCTAAACCGTGCAAGCTCATGACAACGTAAACCATAGACTGTTTTTTTCAGATAGACCACCAAGAAAATGAATATTCCCAATCACAAACTCCACTGATTGTTTGCAAGGTGATGGAAATGCCAAACAATGAAACAAAAGCTTTTATCAAACATAATATGTGAAACTTAATGTGTTTTTGTAGCTAATTGTGTTGTATTGTGATTTTTATAAGCCTGTTGTGGCTTTTGTATTGCTGTCACACATCAGGGCAACCATACATGCATTATCTGAAAACCAATGGGAAGATGCTAGAGAGAGGAGCAAATTATTGAACTTATTGATCAACTATATCCCCGCCTTGAACTGTCTTTTTTGGCAAATTCAGAAAATCAGAATTAACTTTTTAACATTTCTTATAATTCACAGTGCAGTTTGGGGGGATAATACATATCTGTGATTATAATCCATACACCAGCGGTCTTTTTTTCCTGAAATCTGTTCAATAAAATAATCGTGCTGATTTAATAATTAATGAGAGTAACATATTAGTATTCTACTATTACGTAGTTTGATTCATTCATGCTGAACCCATTTAAGTAAGTCCATTTAGGATGACTAATGCATGCACATCTCTTACAATAAAAACTCAGTTAAGAACAGGAAAGTTTCTATCTGATTAAATTTAGAAAGGATTTTCATTCAGTACACTCCAGAAGCAAAATTTCACTAACAGTTAAATGTAGCAAATTAAGCTCTGTGATACCCTGATACATGCTGTTCAATGTAAGGAATGCATTTCTTTTCAGAGCAATGACAACTTCAATAAAATCATGGGAATTTTTATTTTGAGGGTAGCTATTTTACTTACTGCTACATAAGTAATATGTATAAAAAAAAGTGAGAGACACAAGACACACCTGCTCTGAATATTTTGTTAGAACGATGTACAGAAGCTTTTCTTTTTATTGCGTCAATGTCAAGTCAATGGAAACATTCACACCAGTAAGAAAGTTCTATCCAGTGGTATGTTTCTAACTGGGGTTCTCTCAATATTTTCCTGCAACATGTACACAACCAACCAATCAGAAAAGGCATGTTGACAACTACTGTGCATATAAACTTTGTTTCACAATGGCCAAGTGTTTTATTGTATTTTTTTTCTTCTATTTGTTCATGCTAGGAGCAAGCTTCTGGAGCAGATCCTCATATTGTCTTAAGGACATCTTAAAAGTGTATCCTGAAGTGATTGTTGTACAGCTTCAGTTACTTGGCTAAACATATAAACCTCCCAAGTTCTCCTCTTCTTCTTTATTTAGAGCAGGATGTACACAATGCAAACTTTTCAATTTTTTGCCATCATCAGCACAATATCATTGTTGATATGTTTATTTATGAAATTAACACAGGAAAATTTACTTGGCTAATTAACAAATAACAAATTCAATTATGTTTTCATCTCAGCGCAGGAAGACATAGATTGCCTCCCGGACCCACCAATCAGATGTAGTAGCATTCATCACATGACATGGACAGCACCAGGATTTTATTTTGTGCATTTGCTTAGTTTTTACTTTGCAAGTGAGTGAAGTTGATCATTTTTCTAAATAAAAAAGCAAATTAGAATACAAATAAGGTGAACAGCAGCACTAATCAGTCTTTTCACCAAATTCTGTAAAGAGTGATGTGAGAAAAAGCACCAAAGCGACTGAGAAAAACTGTAAACTATCAATTTATTTCTAGAGAGCACATTTGTTTATTTGTACTCAGAGTATATGTTTCAATCACACATTGAGCAAATAACCATCTATCAGTAAATTTATTTTTTACAAGATGATGTCATAAAGGATTTTTTCACAATGACATGTATTTCCGATATTCAGGGATTTTGTCCTTGTATTTGGCTCCACTTTATTTAAGAGTAATTATATTTAAGAGTAGATAAAGACACATTGTGGAGTCTCTGTAACTGAGAATTTATGCTTCTCTTCTGCCTGGCCACTTATTTCTATCGACAAATCAGTGTATGAATACCAAACTAATAGAAGCATGGTCATGAGTTGGCATTTGCTGAAAGCGCTTGGAGAGGATCTCATTGCTGTATCTTCACCATCGCAGCACTCTCAGTAAAGTGCTGCACATAAAAAGTTAATTCCCACTGTAGACGTGCAGGAAACCACACCCTGATAAACAAACTCTCTTCTTCATCCCAGGACAAACAAACACGCAATCAGCTGCTGACAGTTTGTTGTGGATTCAGGTGGAAAACATTGCAACAATGAGTTGTTATTCAAACTGGAAAAATATGAATACTTCTCACAAGAACATATGTAGAAACATGGATCAGCTCCTTCCAGATCATCAGTGATGTCCTAAGTGGAAGCATATAAATGGGTGTTTTCTCTCTATTCTAACTGACAGTCATTGTTCCTTTCTGCTGCAGTCTCTCTGATCACTTTGCTGGATATTTTCTTCATCTTGGGGACATGAAAGACTCATTTTATCACACCTCCTAGATCCATTTATGGATAAATTTATCCTTAAGATCCAAGCCTTGTCCTGACTTCCATGTGTAACATTGTTTGACAATAGTTGTAATATCTAAACATCTGTCATCACCTTACACATAATTGTAAATACTGTTCACCCTATAAATTTTAATGCTTTAAGATCCATTAATACTGGCTAGTTCAACATCCAACCTATCTCTTTTGTGAGCTCTCTACAGCCAGCAAAAGCCAGTCAGATGTTCTCTTTTGTTTTATTTCTTGCTCTGTCACATTCTGTCTTTCTTTCGCTAGCTTCTCCTGATAATGTCCCCTTGGGTTTCTTTGCTGAATTAATCAGAGTGTGCATGCAAAATGGCAAATGTTTAGTCAAGAAGTTGACATGTGGTGCCATAAATCAAAAGTAGAGTTGGAACGTGATGCTCACAGGAGCTTCTCAGTGTCAGGACACTGCTTTGCAATCATGAGAATATACATAATAAATATCAGAGTGCCATCCAAACAAAACAGAAGCCTTAAATGGAAAGGAGTTGCGGCTTCATGTTTAAACTTTTAATGACATTCATCTCTCTAAAACTGTTGCCTCCACATTTCTTCTCCCAGAAAAAAGTGTCAGAGGTCAAACTAAGAATACACAATACCAGAGGAATGACTGGTTTGCTTACGTCAGGTGTTTATTTCATGGCAACATTTCTTTTGCATCTTTTGGACTTAAAAAGATGCAAAAGACCTCTTGGACCCTTCTTAGAATTGTGAAGCTTGTTTCACCAAATATTGAGAAAGTTGCCCACTCACAGTGAACATGAGCTGAGTTTAGATCACTGTGAGAAAGCTTATTTTGACTATTTTAATTATAGTGTGCATTGTCTAAAACATTAAAATTATTCGAAGGCCGTAGATGTGATTTTACAGTAAGAAGGCAGGATAATTAGTCGCATAAAATAAACAATCTTTTCCTTTATAATGAAGTAGGATATACATGTCAAGGGAGAGAAAAAAAAAACACTTCAGGCTCTTAGATCATTTATAGATGCATCCTTTTTTATGGACCAAGGACTTAATTTCTGTAGGATAAGAGGTAGATACAAGAAGAGAACAAAGACATGGTCTGTGGATTCTTGATAAGATACTAAAAAAATATGTTTTCTAATGATGTATGTTTTACAAAATCTTTTGAACTACACATTTAAAACAAAACAGGTGAGTGTTAAGGTCACCGCACTCTATCAAGAGATAAAAGTAAATAATATATTCATGAAAGAGATGAGGGGATGTCTCCAAGTTTGAGAGAAATATGAAGCAGGAAGACATTGACTGAAAAGACTCAGTGCTAATTCTATTGTATTTGACTAGATTCAAAGCAGATGTCTTGCTTGAGTCAGAGAATAGCTAATAGGAAAATCTAATTCTAGTCCTGCCCAGATTACATTATGAATTTACTCCAAGCCATAAAAAAGAAGCTTTCAATTCACTGGGTGTGTCAGATGCTGGATATAATGTCCAGATGGGTGGAAGCTTTTCCCAGAAATGTATTATTGAAAAAAAGCAACAACTAATTCTAGCATTGCTTAATTCATACAATTGTGTTGATAGAGAAAGTGACTGTGCTGGCAGTTATTGCATGTTATTACAGTAAATATTCAAGAGTACAAAGCTGGGGATGAATACATTTGAGATAGGACCCTTATGTTCCTCACATTCACATAGCTGCAGGAAAGCGTTAGTCCATATGAGCCAGTAGGCTGAGAGATAAAAGAAGATATTGATGGTTTCTGATTTGACAGAAGGAGGGAATTTAAAAGGAACAGCTAATGGTTTCACAGCTTTTTCCAGGGGAGATAGTCAAACTAAAAAAACATGTCAGATACAAATTTGCAAGTTCAATCAGCTCCTCTGACTCCATTTGAAGGTGTAATTACAAAAAAGGAGGGAAAATTGATCTACAGTGTATCAATAACATAACTTTGGCATGCAAAGGAGCCAAAGCCACCATGTTCTCATGTAAGAAATGTGTTAAGTTGTTGTAGTTAATGCAAAAGAAGTAAATGACATGATTGATCAAGAGGGAGAGGAAGCTGAAAAAAGCTGTTGCTTTTACAGTTGTTCTACATTCTGTAAATCATCAAGTTTAGTGGAGTAAGAAAGAGTTCACAGATGCAAGAAGTGGACATGACCCTTCCCTTTAGATAGACTGGATACTTCCCTCTTTACAGGCATCATCTGGACAGAATCCCACTTTCCGTCTCCTTCCAACACACCAGATGTCCCAGCTTAATCTCTAAGTTTCCTTTTTTAAATTGTCTTACTTTTACATTATCATTACAATGTCCTTGCCTTGTCAAAAGCCTGATAGTAACATAAATCGTTTGTAAAAAAAACCGTAATGTTCTAGTGTTATTCAAACATTAGCAATAGAGGACATCTCCTGCTTTAATACGAATAACTTTAAATTTGTGTTTGTGTTCTCCTTCATGAAACATCTGCTTCCTGAACTGACCTGATCTCCTGAATGTGATTCCTTCTCCTGGTAGGGTACAATCAGTGAAAGAAGGGCTTACTATGGAGTTGAGATGTGGAGAATGCATAGTTTAAAGTAAATATTACATGGGATACATGCTGTCCATCCAGGTTCATGACGTTAATGAATTTACTGTCCGATTTTCATATTGTTGCATCATAAATTAGCAGTTCATTAGATTACATTTTAATACGGACTATGTCTGTGTGTCTCTGTGTTGACCACGGCCTCTTTAAAAATGGTTGAGCTACAGCACATGTGTCAAAGTCAGGTCCTCGAGGGCCGGTATCCAAACAGGTTTTCATGTTTCCTGCACTAACACACCTGATGCAAATCAAATGGCTCCAACAGGTTCTTGTCAAACTTTTCATTAATTTCATTCAGCTGTGTTGGAGCTTCTTTAAAGAAGAGATTCTTTAAGTCTTCAAGTGTTGTATCTCGCTCACTCATGTCATAGTGGAAGTGTTATGTCCTTTGAAAAATCCCCCAGATAAATACAACTGTTTTCTCCATTATGCCATTTTCTGTTTACCTTTTAATAATTTAATGCTCTATGGCTGACCAGATGCATTAATGTGGTACACAGCACTTTACTGTAATAGTTCAGGAACTGAAGGGGAGATTGCCGTATAACAGCAGCAAGTTTGTAACATAGTCAATGTATTGACTGTGACTTTTATAAGGGAACAACTGTTTTCTGATCTAGGAAGTGTTCGACTGCTGACCTGTGGAGGGGATACTTCAGTTTGCAAGACAATGTGGATAAATCTGTTGATACGCCTGTCAGTAGTTGTGTCTGATGTGAAAAGGGGGTTGACAACTGGATGGTTTTACAGACCACAAAGCTGGAATGACCTCTTAAAGGCCTTGATCACGCTTTGAAAGGTGAAAACTTTTACTAGGTAAAAATTTGAAGTGGAGGGAAAAATGACAAACATCAAGGTCTCCCAAAATGCTTAATTTTTAAAGAACATTAAGCAAGTTATTTAAATAGTAATTATCCAATGTTGGTTAGTGGGCTCTGCTGGTTAAGAAGGGAAAGAAGTCGTTCCAGCTTCTCTTTTTCTTTCAGCCCATCTGAGGGGAGAAACATATTACCGCCACTGTGTCATGGGTCTTCCTTGGGGTCTACTTCAAGCAAGATGCCAGGAACACCTTAATAGAGAAATGTCCAGGAAGCTTCCAAGCTGCTGCTGACAATGACCTGCTGAAAGGTAATCTGGCCTACAGAAAATGTGGGAAACAGACAGAATGGACAGGTGGAAAATACAGCTGTAGCACTTTAGGACTGAAAGTAGACCAAAAGCATCAATAGACATTATTCTATTATTAATCCTATTTTAACAAATGGCTTTCAGAAACTGGAATATGGAGTCCTGATTTAAAGTGAAACTACCCGTGTTATTCAAAATTAGCTACAAGATCATCTTAAGAGGGAATAATATAAGAAGGTTTTCACAATTACTGGATACCAACAACTTTATTGGTTTGCAATAAAAAAGGAGCTCCTCAAACAACAGAAAAAGGATGTGTTAAAACATTTTTGAATGTTTTAGCAGGTTTTCTCTAACGCTACCTTTGAGTGGTGTTTCCCAGCTATGTGTGAATGCACCGGGTTGTCACTGAAATCTTCAGGTGCAGAGACTGTTGAACTGTTTTGCACACTGTGATTCTGTGCATTTACATTTGCTTTACTGTCAGGCTTACTCATAATAAACAGCAGAACTGAGGATATGGTTGTTCTGCTCCTCACAAAGTCTGCACAAATAAGTGAAGCTGTTGCAAAAGGGTAATGCAATAATACTGACAACAGCAGTTTGTAGCTATTAATTGCACATTTAAAAATACCCCCCAATATTTCTGTCAAATATCAGCATTTGATTTTGTTGGAAAATGGACCAGTGAATTCACAAAATCAAGGTTGATGGATAATATGTTTGTTTTTTGCAGGGACAATGTAATGTTGGAAACATTGTCTCATTCTTCCTTTTTAAAATAATATCTCAAATAAAAGCACTGCACGTGAGATGTCAAGCACAGAAATATCTTTCCACTGCACAATTTATGCTTCTGTTACCTGTTGTAGGAAAGAGAACTTGGTGGGTGCTGAAACTAAAATCAAGTATTACATGAGTTAACAACCACAACTCTGTCACGATCTCTGGAGGATGTGGGCCAAAAGGGTGTTGGTCGGATGGCCAGCCTGGACCCCCAGAAACGCGACTTCTGACTCAGAGTCAGAATCTGGGCCCTTTATCTTATTTGAGAGTAACATAAAACACTTTTTAAAACAAATATAAAGGACATTTGGGATTAATTTCTTGCATCCTTTGTTGGAGCTGCATCTCTTTGAGTTATAAACCATTGTATGTTGTTAAAATACAGTTCAGATTCAGAGAAGAAAGCATTTGCAGAATGCTAAATTACTTTTCAGATATGTGATATTATAACCTCTGTGTCATGGTTTGTGGAAGATGTGGAGCACTGTGAGGGAGGAGGCAGACTTGTGCTGGAAGTGAAGGCTTAATTTCACAAACTGCAGACCAGCACAGATGCAACATGAAAACAAACCTGTAGGTTGAAAAGGAAACAAAGGCTAATTATACACACAGGTGAATTAAAAGGAACAGGTGAAGCAAAAGAACAAATTAAACCATTTGTGCTGATGAACATGAGGTTAAAACAGAATTTTTTGTGGAGTTTGCATGTTCTCCCAGTTTATGTGTGGGTGAGAACTTTGGCTTTCTCCCACTTTCCAAAAACATGCATGTTAGGTTGATTTGTTTGTCTAAATTTTCCCTAGGAGTCCATGTGAGTGGTTGTTTGTCTCTCTGTGTTGGTAATGCAATAAACAGGTGACCTGTCCAGGGTGCACCTGCCCCTCACCTGCTAGTTGTTGCCGGGATACGCTCCATCCCTGAATTGGATGAAGCAGTTTACAAATTGAATGACTGAATAAGTTTTCACTTGCTTTATAATCAACATGTTTCCACACTGGAGTAAGTGTATTTTGTTCTAAAATTAAGTCCATAATTTCAATTTTATAAAACTAGTATATGAATGAAACTCGTCTGGTGTAACTGATGGGTTTCAAATAAACCCAGCATAGCTGTAAAAATTCTTAAATCATCAAATAGAAGAACAAAAAAAATGAAAATTATTTCTATTGAGTTGAATAAACGCAATTATGGCTTTGATCAAAACCATTATTAGACTACAAATGCACCCGGAGAGTGCAGACCTCCGCCAAGATCATTATTTCAGCTTATTTCAGGGTGATAAATCTGTCAGAGCTCAGTCACACATGATCTTTGTCAGAATGAAAAACAGCAGACAGAAACGGCCTGTAGGAGGCGTCAGCTGCAGAATTTGTAAATCCTTCCTGAATCCAGACGATGATCCGGATAACCTCCAAAATGTAATCACTTGTTCATCCTCCTTTTCTGGATATATCTTGAAAATTTCATGCTAATTCGTTCATAACTTTGTGTTATGTTGTACACAGACAGACAAACATTGACAATTACATAACCTCCTTGGCGGAGGTAATTTTTAATCACTGTCAGCTGTCCTTATGTAAACCTGTATAATGGTGTCCAGAAAAATGATTGTTGAGATTTTTTTGGCTCAAACCACAATCATTTAATTAAACTTTTAATTAATTCCTTTTTGTTCTTTGTTGAGACGAGATAATCAACTGATCACCTCATAAAATCCCTGTGAGGGACCGGGCTGGTCAGGAATGAGGAACACAGGTATTTAAAAAAGAATGGGTTTTTATTTACCCTTTAAACC
>JBAMHX010000011.1:3367811-3378550 GCA_037177515.1 Pseudomugil tenellus
CAGCCCACTTCCTGTCTTCCAGGTTCTCCTCCAGCTCACTTCTGCCCCCCAGCGGCTCCCCAGCACCATTCAAATAAAAAGAAACAGGTTAGATAAAGAAACAAAACTGAAAATATAATAGTGTCTAAATGTGCGCTACAAATAAAACTAAAACAATTTCAAATAAACCTAAATAACCTAAATGTTTTGTGATACAAGTAACAAAATATAATGTGCAGGTTACCGCCTTGAGCTGTGTGGCTGTGGATGCGGCCATCACAATCCCATTGGAGGAATTTCCCCCATACCTCCATGTAAGGATAAATAACCAGTCTATGCATATCATACAGTATGTTTGATCATAAAAATGCAGGTTTGGGCTTTAATGCTCCCTAAATTGTGTGTTTGCCATCCTGAACCCTTTAAGACAATAACACTTACAAGCTATTTTAAACTGAGTGAAGTTCTTGGACATTAAGTTGTCTAAAAAAACGTTTGTTTCTAGGATAAATTCCTCATATCAAATAGCTAAAATGAAGATGTTATTAACTGTATTTTTATAGAATTGGTGTTGCAGTGATAGGAAACAAGCAACATGTGTTGTATACTTAAGATTCACCACCAAAGGCTTATATACCCCGCTAAGTAAATGTGGGACTCACTGTGCTGCACAGAGACATTACAGAGACAAAAAGGATCTCTGTGTCTCTTCTTTGTTCAGTTCTTGTGACAAGCTGCCATGTTGTGTTTAACAGACAAAAGCACAGTCTACTTGCTGGATGAGAAGACATCCCTGTTTCTCTGTTCCTGTCTAGATGCTTTGCAAATAACTGCGAACCTCTGAAGTGGTTTTATTATTTATTCAGCAGACTAGTAAAACTATTGGTGTCTTTTATTTAAAAAAAACCCTCAAGAAGTACAGAATGTATTTAATTTAGGTTCCTTTGCTGGTCTTTAATCTACTAAATTTGTTGATTTGTTTGGATTCGACTGTTCACATTTAGCAAAAGCTTCAGATTTAGCTGAACGTATCTGATGAATTACTCTTAAAATAACCCTTCCACTTCATATCATACTTCAAGAAAGTCAACCTAAAGAGAAAGAAGTGCCCTGCTACTCCCCACAGAAGGTACGCTCACCCCAGTGGGTATGATGGTTTGTGTCTCCCTGCTTCTGAGCCTTACAACTAGTCAAGGTATATAGCCAGCATCTTTAGAACTACCTCTGCTTGATATTAGTGTAAAGGAACGTTTCTCCCACATTCAGATCACCCCTTCCACACTGATCACAAGGGAAATTAAGCTAAATATCTAATATGATCAGTTTGCTTTTATAGCTCTTCAACTTCTTGAAAATGGGTGTTTTACAAACATGAATGTGGATGTGCACCTTTCAAAATTGCTTTGGTAAAGCTAATGAGAAAATTAGTTTATAAAATCGTATAACCTGTTACATGTCCCTGTCCTGTTTTCTAAACAATGGCTCTTTCCCAACACGAACCTCTGCCAATAAAGTCTAAAACACACTTAACATTTGCACCTTTTAAATTAGCTATGATGAAAAAAATAAGTGAAATCTGTGTGGCGGTCACAGTTGCATAATTTCACAATTAATTGTGGTATAAATTAAACAATTAAATAATTGTAAGGTTTTCATAATATCCTTACTTTTCATGAAAGAACATGTCTGCTGCATAATGGCAGATCAATGCAACTTGGGCACAGAGCAAAATTAAAGTTATTTCACATATGTAATGGCTAATTTTGCAGACATCTTCTAAATGTAAGGCTTGAAAACAATCAGAATATTCATAAATAATGATTTACTTTACTGCTGTGAAAAAGCATTTACAGGCCCAAAGTCAGCTTCATTCGCCAAGATAATGGCAAACTGAAATATTTTAAATACAGCAGCTGGTGATTTAGATCTTCAGTCAGCACCAGCACCATTCCAGCCTGAAGTCCCAAAGCCACACCAGAGGAGGCTTAAAGGAAACTATAATAAAAACATTACTCCCAAAACAAATAGTGATTCTGGACTAAATATGCATCTCAAACTGCCTGTACACATTTGCAGGGAGTACGGTGGCTTTTATGGTTAGAGAAGTGGGCTTGGATCTGAGGAACCCAGGTTTAAGTCCCTGTACTGAATGTGAAAGGTGGACCACTGGTCGCCTTTGAGCGAGCCTTTCCTGCAATTCCTTCCTGCTCTCTGCACAGTCTTGCTGTGCTGTGGGAGCAGGAGTTTCCGAGCCGGGATGAACAGAGTATAACACAGAATGAAGGTCTGATCTAAAGCCAAAAAAAGCCCTGGTTTGAGGTTTCTGCAGCCAGAATATTTCATTCATTCATTGCGAAGTCTGTAGCTTCAGTCATAAAAACCCAAGGGTTTCATAGATCTTTGTCCCACTGTAGAATATACTTTTGACTTGATAATTGAATCACTTTCTATGACCAGTGAATGCAAAAACATTCATTTTACAGGGTTTTTGCTTTCCAAACATAATTTCTACAAGTTTATTTGACACAAGATGGCTGCTTACATTAGTTTAGCTGTAGTTTTGCATTCTCCCCAGCTCCCTGAGATGTTCTACCTATGGCTTTTCTTGCTACTTTCAGCACTTTCAAAGAATCACTTCTTTCTTAAGCAAGCAAGGTACCAGAATAAAACTCCCAGACAGCTAGCTATGAAAACAGCAATTTGTAATTCTTTTACTATTTTCTCATCACTGAGACACGTATACAAATGACTACATTCTCCTTCCTTAATCTGGTCTCTTTTGAAAGAAAAACACTTACTGAAACTGTGTTTTATTCATTCTATGCAGTCATTATGTAGAGATTAACCTTGTTAACACAAGGGAGTCGCAGGGTTTAACTGCTGGGATGCTGGGAAGTTGCTGGGATGCAACCTCCGTTTCTGTAGGCGTAAAGATTTTCTGTGCTTGAATTCTACCAAGCCTGTGTGGAAACGAACAATTAAAACAAGTCAGCATTTAACAAGTTTGTATAATGTGATGTAAGATTTAAGCTTAGTCTCACTATGGGAAATGCTTATTTTATCATGGCTAAATTGTACATTATGTAAAACTGTTTTGCATGATCAAAAATAAAAACTACATACCAACATATGGCATTGTAAATTGTACAACCAAAACTTCTTCAGAAACACTCAAACTTCAGAAGCACGTTATCCTGGTCATTCAAGCATCGTCATTCTGGAATGCACCGCTAAGTGGCTGCAATCTGTAGTAACTCCGACTTAACTTTTGCGTTTTTTGTAATATAGGTATCTTTTTAAGACATGAGCTTTCAATTTGGGTTGTCCAAGAAGACTTTTCACGCTGGTAAAAAGCTGTGGTGCATGGGAGTTTTTCTGCATATTTTTTTTCTGCTCTTTTAAGACTTGTTATGGTGAGTCTCTATAGCAACGAGACTTATTTGCCACGGAGGTCAACTGATAATGCTCTTCAAATCCAAGATTATCAGTGAAATAACATTTCAGGTCTCAATGGAGTTGAAAAGAAAGAGAAGAAGATGTCGGGCAGAAGTGAGGTAGAGAGATGCGGTGGAGATTTAAACTGTTTCTTCCAACTGTTGTGATGGTAACGTTAGCTCGCTAGCTAACAAAACTGATGACCTCCACGTGCTAAGTGAACATATCCCAGACTGTAATGTATCTGTACACAGCTTCAAGACGGTCCGTGCAGACCGCAATAAATAAATTAAGTTACGCAAAAGTATTTTGTTGGTTTTCTTGGTCAGTGTGAGGTTTCTCTACCACTACAAGCGGCATTTTCACACGTAATGACTACTTTTCTGATATCAAGGTCAAAGTTCAAAAGTAAATCAGATTTTCAGGGTGTTTTTGCATTGGTTTTGCTTCCCACAGATATATCAGTTCTTATCAGACTAGGGAGATAGGAGGCCATGTGAGGTTTAACCCTACGGGCTTGTATGTCTGATCATTGTAATTCACAAAGAATAACCACACTGCAGCAATGTGAGTTTAATGATTTAATCAAGAAATCTGGGATAAAAGATGAAAAAATGTAATACATAATTAAAAAATGTTTCTATTTGATAACTGCTCACTTAAATAAGTCATTTCAATCTACTACCTGTGGGTCTACGTAGATGGCAGCTGCCATATTTGAGCAACCTTCTTTGCTACAGTGTTTCAGAATGGACAAACAACTGTGTGTGAACTAATAATACGAGCTTTAAACTGCTTTGTTTGACAGGTGGTAGAGCTGGAAGTGGACCAAGTTGTGCACTTAAGTGGGGTAAGACGTGGTGAGAATGGATTGGTAAGATAAGGCTGGATGGATGATTGATAAGAGCAGATATGGACAAGGGTGAGATCGGCAGAATTATTGAGACAAATGGTGAGGATGCGAGCCAGTTATGTGTTAGCTTACCAGGTGATTAGAGGTGGAGTTTAGGTGAGGATGTGTGTCAATCCTCAAGTAACCTCTTAACTTATTTTTCTTGCTTGAAACAGATGACTTGAGGTCTTCTTGTACTGCATTGCTGTTAATCAGTGTCATGTAAAGCAAATGTGATCACTGTTAACAGTAGTTTAAACGTTAAATGTTGCTGATAATGTTTTTTATTGTCTCACATGGCATTGGTACTATTTGCATGGACCCACAATGCTGCAAATGAAGTTACAGTACTGCATGCACACTGAACTTTATTGAATTATTTGATAATTGCATGAAAATGTGAATATAAAGTAAGTATAAAATATTTTCATCACCATGAAAAACACAATCTTAGCTTTGAAGTTGATACAAATCTGTTAATGCCATATTTAATACTAATAAAAACCTTCAGACTGGTTAGAGATAGTTCAAGGAGCCTCTCTGACTGCTTCATCTTCATTTTAAAAGGAAAACTACCTCAGATTGTTCTCCTTGCATCTTTCTTTCTCACATCTCATACCCTGCTGTCAAATGCCAAGGCCTTTAAAGAGTCATTTGTTTGCCCAGCCAGCGGCTTCGCTCCTGCCCTGCTTTTAACCCTACCTCTCTGTTCTCCTCCCTTGTCTTTTCCCTTCTTCCTTCTTCACTCTTTCTTCTACACTATTCAAATTTAATCAATTTTCTTTGCCATCCCCAGTAGAGATGCTGCAGAAACAGATTAAATTAAAAAAACATCAGCAAATAAGAGAAATAGAAGGCGTCTGTATCCGCTTCACCCACAGTATTCTGACAATAATGAAGCTGAATTTAGGAGTTGTTTTCATTAAAACAGTCTGAACTACATGTTTTTGTATAGGAATACGTGATGTTCAAGACTACATGGCTGTCCTGTTCATTTGAATTTTTTGACAAAGTCAAAGCACACCATCCCCGATGAAGACACACGTTTTGATATGACTTTTGTTGGGATAGAGTCAAAACTGCAGGAGGAGATACACGTCGAAAATTGAGACGGAAATGGGAGAAGTTTAATAACACCGAATAAACACAAACAAATAGTAATGTGTGCCTCAATGCTAGGACTGGCACCCATATTAATACATAAACTAATATATAAATTAGCAGCAGGCTGTAAACATGTTTATTCTGCTGTAAAGTTGGTCTTTTTCACATGGGACTCTATGGAGATTTGTTTTGTTTTCAGCCCCTGGTGGATAAGGGGAGAACTGCAATTTTGACACTTTTGCACAGGCTTCAAGTTCTTTCATCGGATGTTGCCACTTGACATGAATATCAAGTTTAAAGTTTTGGAATTCAGGAAAATGAAAGGCATAGTGACAAATCCTTCGACCTTAGTTATCGCTATGTGGATGCTGCTCTGAACAGAGCGGCTGGTGTGGAGGCTTAACAGAAGCCTTCAGTTCCTCTGAGGCAGCTGGGCTGGCTCTGAGCCCTGACTGTATCGTCCCAACTAATGCTAAATCCAAATTACCTCACTTCTACTAGACACACTGACACACCCCTGAGCAACGCACTCACACTCAGGTGTGTCGGTGCATTCTTGTGTACACCTGAAATAAACCCTGTCAAAAACACTTTTTGGAAATGAACAAATAATGTGCACAGAGATGCAAACAAGCAGGAGCAGAGGCACCCACACACACTCCCACACAAGAATCAACTGAGCAGAGATAAACTCAGCATAGACACAGCACTACAATAGCTTTTTGATCATGTACTGATCATCTGAAGTTGCTAAAAGCTAAAGATACAAGATTTGGCTCATATGAAACAATCTATTTGCAGGAATATAGACAGCTTTATAATATATCATAACTTTTTACTTCCGTTAATGCCAACAGTTTGTGGTGTGTGTGTGTGTGTGTGTGTGTGTGTGTGTGTGTGTGTGTGTGTGTGTGTGTATAAACACTGGACACAGACGCGCATTGTTTTAGAAAAACAAATCAACCAAAAAAGGCTGACTTCATTTTCCATTAAACCACAAATTACTCTAAAACTTTGCAGGTCAGCATCATGATTTGAACTAATAATGGCTCATACTGGCATGAAGTGTAATCTGCCAATATATAATTTGAAAATAAAAAAATTAGTTTGAGTGGGAATGTATTACATCACTGCATTATCACCAGGAAAAGGTGAGCTGGAAACATATTGAATTTCTGACAAGCTAACTGGGTGTGATGAGATGTGGAGACTGTTTCCATTATTCCTTACCAAATGCAGTAGCTGGGTTCATCTCAGATCAGGGTCGTGCCCCTTTTTTCAGACGTGTATCGTCAGTTTGGCCATTAAAGAGAGAAATGAAAAGGTGCACTGTTCGAGTCCTTTTAAAGATGTCTATGATGTGATTTTATTTCAGAGGTAAGGTTCTCTACAGAAGCAAATTTCCTTTTCTGTCTGAAAGGTTTTTTTAGAAGAAAAGAAAAGATTATCCATTTAGACCTGCACTGATGCTGATGCAGGGCATGACCATGGACCACAATAAAATCTCCCAGTTGAAATCCAGTTGAGAGAAGATTATGATCTCATAGCCAAGCTGTGGACTAACATTTAGAGCTGGGAGATTTTTGCTCTTTTTGCTGTCTATATGTATCATGGTACATTCTCAGTAGGGCTGGGTGATATGGAGCAAAAAATATATCTCGATATATTTTGCTATATCTCGATATTCGATATATATCGATATCTTAGAAGGATAAGTAACCTCCCAAAAACTACAGCAAAAAAAAAAAAAAAAATCCAATTACCAAATTCTTATTTATTGAAACTCAGGAGGTAGGCAGTTCAGAACAAAGTGCTTCTGCATATTTTCTTTTCAAAATCCCTGAATACATTTAGTAAAACAATAAAGAATTCATGTTACGATCGTTTCATTCAAAAATAAAACAACTCAACTAAAAGTAGTCACAGTATTGGAACAAAGTGTTTCTGTGACACTTAAGATAAAAAAAATCCCTGGTAACATAAATAATAATAATTTAACAGTAAAAGAAGTCATACATATTGCCTTTTCATTAAAAAATAAAACAACTCAACTCAAAGTCAGTGCATAAAAACAAAGTGCTTCTGTGACTTTTAAGATAAAAAAAAATTCCCTGATTATATAAATAATAATAATAAAACTGTAAAATTAAAGAAATACATATTGCCTTCTTTTCATTCAAAAATAAAACCTAATTCAAGTCTAGCTCGTCTTTGCATGAACTCTTGTAACCAACTAGCCCCAAAAACAAGTTTGTGTAACTCTATTACACAAACATGTGCAGCCCTCTGACATGTGATTATATTTCCACTTCAGCTAAAGATCCTTTCAGAAGGACTGCTGGTGGCAGGCACACAGAGGTATTTTCTTGCTAGTGTGCTCAGTGCTGGATTGGCAACCTTGTGTTCCTGCCACAACTGCAGGGGATCTGCCTCACTCTCCAAGCATACAGACTGTAAATAGCTCGACATTTCATTCACGATGGACTCGAGATGTGTGAATGAGGAAGAGTGAGGGGTTGCATCTCGGACAAAGAAGCTGGCTAGTGTTTTCTTCTTTTTAGCAATGGGGGGCGCAGGACCTGCTACGGCACTCTCTTGTGCATCCTGAGGCACAGTTTTGTCAACACCTGCAGCTCCCCTGATCACCCATCAAACCCTCTGCTTCACAGATGACCCACTCTTTCACTGCATCCAGTTTCCCACTACTGACATATTTCCCCCGAAAGCGTGGGTCCATGAAGGACACAATGTCCAGCAAGTAACTGGTAGAGAGCTCTGAATACTTATTTAAGTAGGTCAGGATGGTGTGTTTGATGGACTTTGTTAGCTCACTGTCTCCTTCCCTAGGAGCAAGGAGGCTGCTGTTAAAGAGGTGGAGCACAGGTCTTACGTATGACAGGGTAACATAGTCCCCGCCTGACAAAGCGTCAGTGAAGTCCTGCAGGGGCTCTCTGGATGGCCTCTATCTTGCCATGTAAGAACCAGAACTCTTGTTTTCTTGTCAGCCGACAGTACTTTGGCAAGAGTCCTTTCCTGCTCAAGGATGCGTTCTATCCTTTCTAGACGTGATCCCACCACGTGGTCGACTCCGTACTGAGCTGATGAGCTGGTAAATTCGGCCAGCTCCCTTCGTTTTTTCCAGCTGTAGGAGAATGAGCTCACAGTTTTCTTACACAATGAAATGGCCCTTGTGATACGTGGGCCCTGCATTCCATGACCTGTAACACAGTAGAAGCTAAATTAAATAAATTGTTTTTAAATGTAGTTTAATAGCTCAAGTCATGAATTATGTCTTTATTTAAGTATATATAAAGTTTATTTTTAATTTGTTTTTAAATTATTTTAATATTGTACTTCTTACTCATTCTGTAATGTACTGTTTTTTAAAGACTAGATTATTTTATTTTATTACAACTACTTAATAATAAATGTAAAAACAATGTGCTTAACAATCATTAAAAACAATGCCACTTACACCCAACCAAACATTTAACTAACCTACATGTACACAGACACACACACACCATTGCACTCACCAATCGCCAAATGTAGTCGGTGACCAAAACATTCCAACCTCTGCCAGTTGTTGTTTTGGACCGCGCAGACGATGTTTGCTCCGTTGTCTGTCATAATGGCCATGGGTCCGTTAAGATTTAACATCCAGGTTGTTATCACGTCTCTGAGAGCTTCTGCAATGTTTTCACCCGTGTGAGCTTGTGGGAAATATGTGGTTTGAAGGCATGCACTTTAAATTTTCCAGTCCAAGATATAGTGAATTGTGACACACATGCACGGCTTGCATGTCCTGCTGCTCCACATTTCCGTTGTCAGGGCATAGTAAGTAACCTTGTCTAATTCGGCTAATTTAGCATACGTATAAAGCCACGTTGTTCAACTACGGATATGGGTGCCATGTCCCCTGCAATTTGGAATGCCACGGACTCTGTGATGCTACACCACCTTTCACTCTTTCTGTCATATTCTGCACTCTGTGCTTCCGGGTTTAGCAGCTGGGATCCGAAGTCTGGTGCACTCGTCGTATGATAGCTTGTGCATTGTCTGTAAATGGTGGAACAGGTTCGTGGTGCTTGAAGCTTTTGTTGGCACCAACTTTTGGCATTCACGGCAGTAGACATCTGTCTGTTGTTCGTCTAACGCCTTAAAACCAAATATCTCCATATAATAGAGCCATTTGTCATTTTTTTTGCGACGAGTTCTGTAGCCTCCGGGCATGTTGCCCACGTCGCCATGCTGAATGAAACAACAAGCGAGGGAGGGGGAGCAAAAGCAAGGGGCTGAGGGCGTGCAGCACAGAGAAGCTAAACAAGCAAAGTGGCGAAACATAAAGATAAACATATCGATATATATGATATGTTAAAATTAATCTCGAGTTAAAAAACTATCTCGATATATTTTAAATCTCGAGATATCGCCCACCCCTAGTTCTCAGTGTGACTTTGGCACGTAGGTCACACATTTTGACGCAAGGTAACGTGTTGCGTGCGCGAGATGCAATATTTAGTGCTAGAGGAGCTCATCCAAACAAAAGCATGAACACAAGATATAAACACAGTGACGGATAGTTTTAAAGAGCGACTCTTGAACCTTGTTTCCAGTTACCAGCATTTCTGTAATGGTTCCTCCCTGTTGCACAGCAACACACACTCATGCCAAGTTAGCAACAGATTGGGAAACTGTTGTTTAACGAAATACCACAGAAGTATGTGGAAGCTGTGTTACCAGTGGATTGTCTTTTTCACTAGGTCAGAATCCTAAAGCTATGCATTGTCCCTTAGCGGTGGCCTCCAGTATTGAACGTTTTGGTCGCAACATGCTTCCAGTGTTTGCAGCAAGTATATTATACACAGATGTTGCTTAATGTCGCAACACACTGAACATTGCCAAGTACAAAAAGTGTACACATCAAGTATGTCCCAGCCCTAAGACAAAAACTAACCTAAAATGTGGGTGGCAAAAAAGCTAGCTGGTATTCCGATCCCAGTTTGGGAAATGTAATTGGTGTACGCTACTTGTAAACTCTTCACTAATACAGTACAACTCATTAAGCCCTCTTCACACAAAAAATGATGGACCATTGATTTAAAAAGAGCATCTTACCCACAATCAGATATGCTTTAACCCATACCATCAATCTGGTGTCTTCCCCTCTGCTTTCAAGGAAGCTGGGGTCACCCCGCTGCTAAAGAAACCCACGCTCAACCCATCCCAGGTTGAAAACTACCGGTCTCACTGGTCTCACTGGTTCCATTCATGTCGAAACTACTAGAACGGGCAGTGTTCAGTCAAGTTTCACAGTTCATTCATGATA
>JBAMHX010000011.1:3451407-3504247 GCA_037177515.1 Pseudomugil tenellus
ACACTACCCTCCTCCTCTCTATATATATATATATATATATGTATATATATATATATATATATATATATGTATATGTATATATATATATATATATGTATATGTATATGTATATTTATTAGTATATTTATTAGTTAACCACTAGTAGGAAGGGCATAACTAAGATAATATGTACAAGTTCCATAGAACTGCCAAAATCAAGACCATGTCATAAAATGTAGTTTTACCTACAGCATAACTTCCTAACAGTCCAGGCCATAATTGTAAATAAGATTTTTTTTAATAACATGCCATTGAAACAAAGGTTAAAAACAAATCACTGTGTCAGTGGTGGACTAATCATAAATTTTAATTAAAAAGTTTTTTCAATTACGTTTTCACAACATAATTCTTTGAATTGGCCTGCAGATAAAGCTTTGTAAATGCCATGTACATAACATTTATTTCTAAAGTAGAAATTGGTCAATATTATAATGTCAAAGCTGAATCACTGGGATGAATGTCTCAGAACCCTGTTTAAGAAAACTCTACAACAATCCGTTGTGGAAAGTTTGAACAAAGTTCTTAATACACACATTTATAAAATCTAGGATGAAAAAAATGAGAATCAAGTGTTTGCAGGATCTGAACACCATGTTCCTAATAACTGTTTCCATCTCCCTCACACATACGCATTCTTCTTTTATCCTTGCCTCTGTGGAGAAGTGCTGATCCTCGGGGTCGTATCCCTTCATTCTGCCCTTTGTATTACTGGTGATGCGCTTTAGTATGGAGGAACTGGGAAGCATTTGCCCAAACAAAGTGATAAAGTTGCAGTTTCAGGAGCAAAAGGGCAGAAGAGGAAATAATGTCTCTGTATTGGACAGGAACAGATATTGGATAAGGATTACTCTAATATAACAATATATATATATATATATATATATATATATATATATATATATATTTAAAGATATATGATGACATTTTGATTAGAAATTGAAGAGACACAAAACAAACAAATCAGTCACCTGAAGTTAATGTTATGAAATCCTACCAACTGTTATACTAAAATTATCACAACTTCTTAGAGAGGAGTCTCATCACATTTTAGTTAAAAGCTAGAGGCTGTTTCTCAACACCATGTATGCTTAGAATGAACTTTTTATACCTGCTTGAACCAACATGATAAATTTGACTTAGAAGTATAACTTCCTGAAGATGGAAAGATGTGAGTACATCCATTTTGCCTTTGAAACTGCAGTATTGTTGATGATGTGAAAGCCTTTGTGGCAGAAAAACTTTCATTTGAAGGAAAAAAAATGTGCAAAAGGAAAATTGATTGAGTTGTGCAACTCCTGTTGGTATGGTCTAGTTTGAAGCTGAAGAAGACGCAGCATATTTGAGGAGACAGATATAGGACAGTAGTGCCAAACTACACACAGGTCACTTGCTTTCAATGCAAAAGGCAATCAGGAAGGAAAAAAACCTCCAACTTCCAAGATGAAATGACAACACTTACTAAATGTCAACGTGTAAATTGTGAATAAACAGGTTCAAGCTGTATTTCTTCATTGCTGGAGATGGAAGGTCATCCAAGGAGGAGGATATAACCAAACTGGAAAAATTTGTTATTGGTGGAAACTTGAAAATATTGTGAAATTATTCCAATTTTTAATTCACTTCAGAAATACATGTATATCTCACTAAAAATTGATGCACATGTCACTTTTCTTTTTCTTTTGTGACCATTTAAAAGTTAATGCAGCCAGTGGAATTTTCAAAAGAGAGTTAAAAAACCCATTGTATTAAACCATGTCAGATAGTGGTCAAAGTTTCCTTAACTGAAACCATCAGGAAGTGACGGGGGAGGCTTTTTATGTGTCACACTCAAGTGTTCTCAGTGAAAGAATACTGGAAACCTGCAACATGAAACACAAAGCTGACAAGTGGAACCAGCACTCAAAACCAGTGGGTTGTCATGTTGTAATGATTATTATGTTCATAAAATGAGTTTGGATTTAAAAAAAAAAAAGAAAAAAAAAACATTTCCATTCTGCTAATATTCAGTTTTTTTACCATTTGCACTGGCAAATGCATGTATTTATTTGATGATGCAACTCCATTCAGGTTGTTTGTTATTCAGAGGCAAACATGAAGTTCAATTTTTATGCAAATATGTTTTATCGGTTTCCTGTGATACCAACACTGTGTAACATGGAAAGTAATGCTTGTTGTAATGCTGCAAGCTACGGTAACTCATGCACTCGGGGAGCAAAAATATGATGTAAAATAATTTCTAGGATTCATAATTTTGATATTGCTTGATTTACATCATGGAAACGGGGAAAGTCTGCTGCTGCATTAAAAATTATACAAAATTAGCTTAAATACAGAAACACATTCTCATTATATTCGTGAAATGTCTGTTTTCATAGAGGGCTGAAGGATTTAGTGATTACATTTCATGAGACTCAATTCATCTGGTTTTTCTAGTGTGCCTCCCTGAAAGCACCTAGAAGTGTTTCATAGCTTTACTTTTTCAAAATGTAGTGAAAATACTGAAAATCTTTAACTGTGTTGTCTGTTATCCACATTTTCAACAAATGAACAAAAAAAAAAGGTTACATTTTTGTTAGATTTAAATATTTTTTTTCAATAAATTTGCCCCAAAAAATCAAACTCCAAATGTCCAGTTTTATGACTAACTAACGAAAGGCACCAATCTGCAGGGCTGTTCAATTTGGTCCTACAAGGGCCGCATAATCCAGCTGGTTTTCCATGTATCCATGCTCCAACATGGCTGACTCAAATTAATCAGTTATTTTCCTGAACCTGATTGGCTATTAGATCAATTTAATATGAATCAGGTGTGATGAAACAACTAGTTCCTCATATGACTGAATTGAATACCCCTGCTGAAGACCACTCAGACTTTTTTTATTTTTTATATCATTTGGAACTAAAAATGACATGAGTGTATAAAGTTGGTGCGGTGAAAATTTTTAAATATCTGAACAAAGTAATGAAAAGGTTCCTCACTACGCTCAGACACATTGTGAAATGAACATTCCCATGAGTTTTTAAAGTTGCACTCGGCATCATGGGAATTGCCACAAAGTGTTTCTTTTGTGTTTAGAAGCCAAAAGCTTGTCTAATTGTTTCTGTAACTGATTGAGCTGAAACATCATCCTAACAGCCCAGAAGCTGCATAACATCATTCAATATTGATCATCTGTGTATAAAAAGCTATAATATTTGATCTAATCTCTATTATTTATGACACCTGTATTTATGTCCTGCTGTATTGCACAGTTTACTTTTCTCCTGTAAGTCTCTTTATCTGGGCTGAATTGATACATCGTAAGTTCTCATGTTGGGCATAAGAAAACTTTGACAGAATAAGGGATGAGTAGAGATATTTGTGCTGATTCTAAGCATTTCTAACCATAGATGCCTGTTTGATTGTGATTGAGTCTGTTGTAAGATTTGATGACATGGAGTTTACCAGGTAGATTTGGATTGGTTACTTTATTTAGTGAAGTTTGGACAAAACAGCTAAAAAAAATGTTTGACGAAGACAAAACCAAATTAACTCTGTTAATCTTTTTCCTTTTTTTCCTACTTTTCCTTTTTGTGAACCATTTGGACCTGCTGCATTGTGACTTGCAGGAATATACATTATTATAACTCCATCTAGTGGTGTGAACTTGTAGGTTCCCCATTTACGTTGTCAATCGTATTAATTGTTTCTCATTGAACTCATTTATGATCAGAAAAGCAAAACAGGTGCTTAACTGAGAAGTCAACTGTGCAGGGAGTATTTCACACCCCCTCTATACCTTCTCAAATGGCAGTATACTAAATGTAATTTTGAGAGATTCTTAGCAAATATTTCATGTCAAGACATCTCTGCAAATTTACAGAGATGATAAAGACAAGAGCAAACCAAGTCCACAGAACACCTTAACTCAATGCAAGTTGCACACACATGCACATCTCCACACATGCTTTAACCATTTAAGAGTATATATCAATTGGTATGCCATCAAGGCACTCTCACTTTTAAAGGTTGCTATAATAAGTGTTGTTTAATTTTAATGGTTTTAATTTGAAAATTAAAGCAAAAACTATGTTCTGTTTTTCCTGTGAATAATTTTCTTCTGTTTTTGTCCCTTTTCTTATTCATAAAAAAGGGCTCTTAAAATTTTTCTACAACAAAATGCATTGTTTTTTATGACTGGATATCTAAATAGAAAATAGATATATAGGCACTGACTACAGAAGCTATATATGAATACTCTGCTCATAATATGTCCAATCTTGTCTCAGTTTGAAAGAAAAAGAAATGACTACTAGAAATGTTTTAGAAAATTTGTTCACTCTAGTTTTCAGTCTGTTTCTACCATGTTTTGATCATATTCTGTCATAACAAGACCTAATAGCCATAAAATTGTAGCTACTGGTGCTGCAGCTCCTTTGTTTCTTTTGAAGGGGAACACAAAGCAACATCATATGAATCTATAAAACGCTGCAAAGTAACATGGAAGAGCAAGAACATCATAGAAACATAAACATGATCTGTTTGCTTTGGTAATTTGTGATCATGTGTATCTGCTGCATTTCAGAGATACTGTCAGAATTTATTTGCAATTTAAAAACACCCAACTAAAGATGCAAAGTATTTTTAAATTGGAAATTAATTAAGACAACATTATTAAGACAACTAATGATCTCTTCCCTTTACACCCCTCCTCCAATCTGCATTTATACCATCAGCTAAGTTAATTATACAAAAGTGAAAATAAAAACATAACCAGATCAATGATTTTATAGTTTCACATTTGCATCTTTTATTGTAAAGGTGGCATCTTACAAAATAGTCGTGACACAGAGGAGAAGGGGAAAACAGGAAACGTTAAGAAAAAGAGAGAAGTTACAGAAAACAGCAACAGAAAAAAACTTTGGTTATATTTTTTAATTCAATAAAAAAAAACTATCTGCTGAAGAGTACTAAAGAAATGTTTTACAGATCACCGTTATCATGGCAACACAGCAAAAAGCACAACAAAAACATAAAAAGAAAACAGAATGTTGTAGCCAAAGGCCTCTGTAGCAGTCTGTGCATGTAGAAACATCTAGATCCTCTACTGTGTCAGAACAAAGCCCCCGTGCAGCACACATGCACAACAAAGCTCCGAGGCTCCATCTGAATGCATCTTCAGAAACTAACAAAGGCAGATACAGTCATCCAGCTACCTGCTTTAACACAACAACTACAGCTGGTCAAACGTAATGTCAAAATAAAAAATTGCACATGCTAAATCAAAGTTCTCTGAAAGTGACGGCTATCGCGGGTTCAATGCTACATCAGCTGAAACGACTAATAAACAGCAGAACAGTATATAAAGACTCATTTCAACAGTATAAAACATCTCACGTGTCTGTTTATATGGAAAGTGGTTTTTAGTAATTACATAGCAGTGTCACTTATATATGTGGTTAGATAACAGATTTACAGTACACCCAGAAGTCTGAAGAAACTTCCTATGTAAACACCTGTGTCCTGCAACAAGAGCATGAATTTTCAGCTGTTTATCAATTATCCCCTTAAGATGATGCAGATTTGAAGATTTTCCAGCATTTCTGAAAACTCAAACTTTACGTTTGATCTTAAAGATGTGGATGTTGAACATTAGCAGAAAATGCCTGAAATAAACCAGATTTTTCTCATAAAGGAGCAGTTTGACAGTGTGGTAATCAGGCTCATCCTGTTGAAAGTTAGATGTGAAAATTGTTGCAGCAGAACCTGTAGGAAGCTGCTGGTCTGACTCCTTGTGAAGGTTTAAAAACAGCTGCTCTGCTGTGATGCTGGTGCAGCAAGCACGAATACGAAAGTATTTAATATTCATTAGAGTGGTGAGCATTTTGTATAGCAGCTTAATCTTTTGAAACTGCAGAGTAGATTTTAACTAATTAAAACCAGAGCAATTAAAAGCAAATGTGCCAAACTAGGGACATAGCTTGAATTATCTGCACTAAAACCTCTCTCATTGTGTTCTGCTTCACATTATTTACTTTAAAACTTTAAAAGTACTACAGAAAAAAATCATCTGTTGCTTAAAAGTGATTATCAGATTTTTGCTTTGTTTTTTGAGATAAAAATCTTTTTCTTTAGAAAAAAAGGATGATAGTTTTTCTTTGCAGGACACAGACGTTGCTCTCTAATACTTCCACTGTGGTCTAAAATAAAAAGTCAGCCCTGTTTTCTAATTTTCTACAATGGCTTCACTAAGTTGCAAGTCACCTCCTCCTGCTTAGCTCCTTCCTCTCTTCTCCTCTCTCTTGTCAAAACCCTCTAATTTTTACTTCCCACATCCCTTCATACAAATAAATCAAGCGCTGTTATCATATCATGTGATTCATCTGGCTGAACCCTCCTCTCTGTAACTCAGTAGTGCCCCCTAGCAGAGATAAACGTTACAGGCACGGATCTCCTTCTGCTCCTTGCAGCCCTTTCCCCCACTCTTGGGCCTCGCGAACCGCTGCTGAATCCCTCCTCCACATGGTTTGGTGCAATCGGTCCAGCTGGTCCACGGCTGCATCCTGCAACCTGCTGGAAGAGCAGAGGAATCATGTTTATCCACAACAGCACTAAACAGTATCTGTAACAGAGGTCTAAAACAGCATCTCAGTCATTTTCTCATTCAAATGTTTTTTTTAACTAATTTCTGCGGATGTTTGCTGAACTGATTTACACATTTTCTTCATGCTCGCACACTACTGTTAGCATGTGAAATGCTGCTCAGCACCAACCTGGCTGTTCCTCTGCTGCTGCTGAATCTTTTCCTTGCTTGCCCCGTCTCCTCCGCTTTCCTCCTCCTCCTCTCTCTTCCCTGGGTTTTGTTCTGCATTTCCTGACCTTGCATTTCTTCCTCTGGATGGTCTCTGGACAAGCCTTGCCACCGAACTGCGGCTCCAGTTTGATCATACGGGTGCGGATGGTGTGTCCTTTACCGCAGGACTTGTTACATTCGGACCAATCGGACCACTCTGACACCATGCAGTCCACAGCTGCAGGAGAAACAGGATGAAAACCAAAAGAGTTAGACAGTTTGGAAAAAGCAAATGAAAGCAAACTATTTTTGTCACACTGTAAATTATTAGTGAAACTCCAGAAAAAATAATCAGTTATTTTGTTTTCGATGTCCATAAAGTATATAAACAAAATAATGCAAACAAATATGCTATGGTTTCTGTACTGGCGTCCCTGTAGTTCTAACTGCTGTTTATAGAGCGATGGAAGCAAACTAGTGCTATGTTGCTTGGAAGACTCAGTGCCAAAATTTCCTGTGATGAAACACAAAGGGATGAGAGGGTTTAATATATATTTAAAAAATAAATTAAACCAAAATACTTTGGGTTCATAAAGTAAAAGTTTGTCAAAAATAAATGTATGAATGTGCATTTTCCAAACACCCAAAGCTTTCTCACTTTAGCTATTATGATTTTGTCCAAACATTTTATTTGTAACTAATTTATTTGTCCCACTAAGGTTCTGTTCAAAGGCAGTTTTCTTATTTGTGGAATTCCATCACTGTAAAAGTTTTCACTTTCTCTAACACGATAAATGAACATGCAATATCTAAGGAAAAGTGACGAGGGCATGTTAAATAATTACTTAAGTGAATACATTTCAAGCTGGGGTCACAAAAATGGGAACAGCTCTGAGTTACGAGGTTTATTCGTAGTAGAGTGTGACATTGTGGAAAACAAGTCATCTAAGTAGGTACAAGTAGGTATACATTTAAAAATTTTAATCAGTCTTTGTAATAATTCAGATACTAATGTGATGTTGCATAACCTGTTAAAAGGTTTAGAGCTACATCGTTCAAAATACATACTAATGTTCATTTTGATTTTTTTTTTTTTAAATATGTCATCTGTGTGTGTCTATGGGTGCCCATCAAATGAAAGTTTTGTTCCCATTCCTCTGCAGGGTTGGACCACGGCATTCAGAAGCAGAAACTCAGCTATCTGATTCAGGTGCATTGGAGAAGGGTTGCATGTAAAAGTTGTAGGATGGTAGATCTCAAGGATTGGATTTGGGCACCTCTGCTATATACTAATATTTACACAAATATAGCATGTCATCTTCTTACTATAAACTGGAAATTTTTTGAAAGATGAATGCATTCTAGGTTTACATTTTTCAGCAGGAGATTAAAAAAAATCGATGCAAGTCTGAAACATTGTCTAATGTTTATAACATTTAAATTAAATATAATTTAATTCATGCCTGAGATCATTTAACTTATCTGTGGAGTCTGTTGAACAAAATGTATAAAGGTAATTATTTCAAAATGAACTCTAATACCTCGTCTACAGCACTTTCACATAAAACTGAATGTTGTATGAAGTGTTTTACAAATGTAAGAAAATGTAGAAAAGTAATAAAAAGAACACACAGATACAACAAACCATTTCGTTTGTTCTCATTGACATCATTCAGAAGACCATAATGAGCACCAGGTGCCCCCAGCAGAGGAAGAAAATAATGGAAATGGAGTACTCACGGCACTCAGGTAGCATGCACTTCTCTGTCTGCTCCAGCTCCTCAATGCACTCTGCAGGATCGGACTTGAGCATCCTCTGACGTGTTCGGATGCCCCGCCCACAAGTTACGCTGCACTCGCTCCAGTCCGACCAGGGTGACAGCATGCAGGGGATGGTGTCTGTCAGCACACAGCAGTACATATTTACAATATTCAGAATGTTTTAAGTTTGTTTTTCCCTGAAGTCCCGAAAACCTGACGTCAACTCACGGCATTCTGGCATCATACACTTCTCCACCTCAGCCACCTCTGTTTTACACATGGATCCATCTATAGGAGGCATCTTCACCATACGCTCACGTCTTCTCATGCCAACTCCACAGGTGGCACTGCATGGGTCCCACTCCCCCCATTCTGTCACAACACAGCTACTGGGAGCTGTGGAAAACACAAAATATAATTACAGCATGAAGCAGCTTCCACATGTGAAATCTTATTTCAGCACTGCGGAGGTCAAAACTAAAGCTCAGCATATGGTAAAGAAATAAAGTTTACATCTGTAAGAACTGTAAATTAATTTTCTCTCGAGAGGTTTTGCAAATGTGACCGAAATTAGACAAAAGACTGTCACTTAAAAATGCGACTTGAAAAAAAAATGTGGCTTGAACATGTGAGGTTAAATCTAAAATGTTTTCAGGATTCTTCCACTGAGTAAGAGTCCCAAGTGTAAACATCAAGTAGTACACATATTTAAAATAAAGAGTAGACTACAGGAAGAATATGTAAATAAGTACAAAGTGTGAGTGGGAGCCGTGAATGTGTAAGAAAATGTGTTTTCAGGTGAGACGGGTTACCATGAGTTTATGAAACCAAACATGGGAACAGGTTGAAACTCTGCCTAGGGCCAGATGGCGTTCCTCAGAGGGATTACTTGTCCAGAAAGAGGCATAAAGCGCTATGATTAGCTATAAATCACTTTGTACAGACTCACAAGTTACTCTTTGATCTAAGAAGCCAAGGTTGGCCAGGGGTGATCACTGGATAATAATCTGACATGTAAAATCCCTAGGGGTTTGACTGGTTATGCTATTTGATGGTTTAATGAGTCATACTCAGCTACCACGCAAAGCATAATGAAGTATTATTAAATACTAAATAATGTATCATAAAATACACATAAATATCCTTGTTAATTCTATTTATTTTTCAACAGGGGTGGGGCGCTATAAAAAAAATCTAATCTTAATTAATCACATATTTATTATTATTATTATTATTCACATAATTTCCCCTCCCCCAAAAAATTAAGCTTATAGTTGTCACCAAAAATAAAAGAAAATCAGGACCTTATAACTTTATAATGGGATAGTTTATAAAGTAAAAATGTAAACTGTATCATGTTATAACATGATGCAGGTATAGTCTACATCAAATTTAGCTGTTGTACTAAGCGGGGTGTGTTGTAAATGGGTGCAAATGTGCTTTTGATCAGTGGATTTGATATTGATATATTAACAAAAACTTTAGCATTATCCAATTAAATTGATATTTATATATTTGTATGGTAGTAGTTTGAAATTGTATTTCATGGATTCGAGTAATTCTTGATGTGTGAACAGTTAGTTATTGTGTTTTTTTTTGTTTGTTTAAAGGCTTTTTACCCACTGATACATGGCAAAAAAATGTTTCCTACTAACATTTAAATAAAAGCAAAAAAGGAAGAAAGATGAAAGGAAATAATTGGTTATTGCCTGGTCATTCCAGTGGAATCCAGTTAAAAGCTCCAAGTTTATGTCATTTTCCCATTCAAGATGGGAAATATTGCAAAGCAAAATCAAAAAAAGAACTACACATTTGCATACTAACGGTGCATATTTATGGGCAGCACATCCATGATGAGAATCATGATTCAGAAACTTGTAACTCAGGATATTTTCAATATCCAAATTTTCATTATCAATATTTCAATACTACTATATTGTAAGATGCTTAAAATGGACCTACTTACTGTTTTGAATACACTTAATTTATTTTAACTTAATTCCAGAAAGGCACCTATAAAGCCTGAAGATAAATACTGACATTTAACTGTTTTTGTAAAAGACTGAAAACAAAAGACTCCATGAAACTAAGTCACATAGTGTTTTAAAGGAACAAAACATTTATGTATTATTGTCACATAAAGAAAGTTATAGCTAATTTAAGTATTAATCCATAAATGACTATTTTTGGCTTTGATTTGCAGACATTGTTCAACTTTAGCACACACACAGCATTAAAGATTGACTCACAGCACTCATCGTTGACAACACACTTCTCAGTTTCCTCGGTCTGGAACTGGCAGAGCGAGCCGTCCTCGGGATACTGTTTGACATATCGCTCTCTCGACCTCATCCCCATCCCACAGGACACACTGCAGGCCGACCAGCTGATCCACTCAGACATCATGCATGTTGATGGCTCTGTTCAGTAGGAAGAGAAACAGCATAAAAGAGGTCTCTGTATCTTTGAGGTACCAGAAGAAACAGGTGGTCTCACAAAAAATACATTAATTTTATGCCCCATGTCGGAAAAAAGTGAAGGAGAGACAAAAAGGCACATATGTAAGAATCAGAAACTCACATATTTGACCTGAAAGATACATAACAAGTCAGAAAAAGCAGGCTTTTTTATTTATTAAAAAGGTTTTATATCTTCTATCTAATAAATCTGTTGATTTGTAATTGTTTGTCATAAAAATATTAGGAAAAAATATCCAAAAGATGATCTGGTCACAAAGCTAGTAGACAAATAAAACATGTATCAGTATAGTAATAAAGCACATGCAGGATCTGGTCAGAAAACAAGCCATAGGAAAAAATAAAACAACACACGCGTTTAAACTAAAATTAGGTTAGTCAGTTTTAAAGGTTCAATATGTAGGATGTAATTACATCTCGCAACCGGGTGGTGTTACATGCCAACGGGTATGTGTAGTTCCAACATAATGAAAACATGATTCACACTATTCTACAATAATAAAGCGAAGAATATGAGTATTATATGATGCTTCTGCATTAGAGCTCCCTAAATATTATACACTATGGGCATCATAATCATTAAATTGCTTTTTATTGACCTCTAATCTGGTTTCTCTTTAGATTATAATGTCTTTCCCACATAGTTTTATCAGTTGTGTCAGCTGATAAAAATCATTGTAAAGATGTTTGTAAGTCTTAGTACATACTATTTATAGTTTCAAATATATATATATATATATATATATATATATATATATATATATATATATATATATAAATGACCCACTGCAACAGCAACATCATAAACATGATCGCTGATTTTGTTTGGCCTTGTGTGATCTAACATAGATTAAATTACAAACTCAGCTGGGTTCATCAGGAGGCCTTAGATCAGCAAAGTTCACTGAATCTTTGTTATGCTGAATCTTTCTCAGCCTTGCATGGACTTTTGTTTTATGCTCTTTTTAAATGTGTAGCAAAATGTTTAAAAGATGTGTGGAGCAGCTATTTCCAAACAATTTGACTTCACATTAGAAATAAAAGACAACTCAACTATTTCTGCTCAGTGCACAGAAACATGTACTACTGCCTCCCACAGGAACTGACTTATCGACGGTTCGATGCATTAGACCATTTTTAAAAATGAGAAGATAAAAGTATAGCATGGGAAAGCAAAGATTTATATAATAAGATTACTTCTGCATTCGTTTATTCACTTCTATGAATGTCAGTGAGGTGGGAGGACCTGGCCTTAAGCCAAAGCAAGATTAATTCTAATAGTGTGATTTATAAGACTTATAACCTGCAATGTTTCTAAAAAGTTATATGCATTACCCCTGCATTGTTCATACTTTTCATCTAATTACATAATGGCATGAAACTACATGAATATAAATGAAGAGAAATGTGGAAATACATTAATACTGATGGTTAACTGCACATGTTTAATTTTATGTAAATTACATATCAATTACCTTCAGATGATTTTCATTTTATAAGTAGCTCCAGGGTTTATTTTAAGAATGTATCACCTTTAATATGTTACATTTGCTGTATTCATTTTTAACAACTATGTCCTTTGCCAAATAAGTCTCCTCCAAGAAGCATTTCCTCTATTCACAAAAGTATTAATCATGGCTGCATTTCATTTAGAGTATTTGGCTAATTGTTATAGACTAGGTTTATTTATTGTAAACTTATACGTTTTTTTTATATTGTTTACATTAGCAACTATTTTTCTGATGAAAATGAGACAAAAACAAATAAAAAAATAATACTCAACAACCAAAATTATAGCAGCTGTTTTAGACAACAAAGCAGTTATGCAAGTAGCAGCAGCTAACATGTTGTAGCAACACGTCTCATTTCTGAAGTAGGCTACAAATATTGACTTCACAAATTTAAAGGGAACTCTACAAAATATAGTATCACCCTTACTCCTGTCGTGCACTTAGTTGACTAAAACGAGACTAAACTCACCAAATCTCACTTTAGCATAAAACATCCCTTAAAAACTAAATGTCACACTGACATGAACTCCTTTGAAAGCTCTATAGACTGTCAACTGTGAAACCCAAGATCAAACCAGGCACATTTAGATCTTCAGTCTCCCAGCTGAGCTATTTTGGCCTCAGAGGCGAATCTCAGAGTTCATCATCATAGAAAATTCTTGACACCTGAACACGTGAACTCATGTCCTTTGGTTTCAAGACACTCCTCCTCCAACACATTTAACCTGATAGCTCCACAAAGATGCTCAGATTTGAGTCTGGTCAGTGTGCTTCAAATTTAAATAGTCATTTTTAAATACTGTAGCTCTAAAAGAAAAAACTTCCTTGACTTCTTCTTTAATAAGGCAAGTTGTCTGAGGGACAGTCCATGTCGCAGCAGGAACCTGCAGGAGCTGAAGTCAGTATGTATGACCTTGGCTTGCATCAGCTGAAAAGTGAGCCACAGCTTCTCATACTTAACAAGGCTCAACTTTGCTGTTTTTTTACAACTATTAGTCGACATAGTTGTACAAGATCACCTTATTCTTCATCAGAGGCATTGTACAAGTCTAACTGCCTGTCTTCTTCCAACACCTCTTCTGAGAGCGGTACCCTTATGCAGATAGCAGATCAAAGGCAAGAAAAGGGAGTCTGTCAAGAGGAAACCATTATGTGAGAGCAGACACTGAAAATGTTTTTTCTGCAGTAATCAATGAAACCTGAGAAAGGTAAAATGACATTTTCTTTTACTCACAGCACTTTCAGAAGACTTTTCCTATTTTCCAACTGTGAGAATGGTGTTCTTACCGGCTGTGGCCTAATAAAGCAGAACTAAGTGAATCATTAATAAAAGATACAGGTATCTCAAGCTCCGATGAGGCCTCCAGAGAGCTAAAGGATTTCTGAGGAATATTAATCTCCCTCAGAGTCCCGCTCTGCCCTAGCATGAGCCCTGCAATTATCAATCTCCCGCCGCACACTAACGGAGCGCTAAATGAAAACAAAGGAGCGACGCTCAGGAACAAAAAGCTATTTGTGTTGTTGTGTGATAATCGATAAGAGGAGTAGCAAAGTATGCTAGTTTGTTTCTATAAGGAGCCTCTTCAGCCTTAAATAGTTTCCCTTGTCTCATGACTGGGAGCGAAGGAAGAGGAGACAGGAGGAAAGAAGACAAATGCTGGCATTTGTTACAAATTGACAACTCCACTAGAAATTTGACCAGAAAATGCAAACTACTTGGCTTTGTGTTTTTCTAGGGCTGTTTCTTTTAATAAGAAACAACAAACTGACTGAAATTAGATGGAAATTTTTGGGGACAGAGAGAAAGAAAGAGAAAGAAAGTTAAAGTAAAAGACTAAAACACAACTGTCATCACTTATTTTTTTCACGGTGATCTGCGAAACACGGCTTTGTGTCTTAGGCTTTGGATTTACTGAATATTCGCAGAATATCAGGATTTATGCTACTGAACATCCACAACTTTGCATTTATTTTAATTGGCTTCAATAATGAATGGATGGTGAATTAATGTCTTTGTGTCAGATATAAATACAAACAAATTTGTTTTAAACCTTGCAGAATGCAGGAAGCTCTTCAGATTTAAGAACTAATCCATCTAATCTTTCAGGTTTTACTGAGATAATTAAGGTATTGCATATTTACTCTTTGTAATCTGGGATTCACTGTATTTTGTAACATAATTCAAGCTTATGATATTCAGACGTTTGTGACCTTTCTCTGCTTTAAACCGCCTCACGGCTACAAATTCTCTTTCTCATAGACGTGTTGCTTGTTTGTAGTGTTTTACCTGTCTGTTCACGCACACTGTAATCCTTTGTTATAACAATGTTATTTGTTATGTGATTGTTGTGCTGTGCAATTTCTGGTTTCAAATTTTTTCACCAGGCGGTGCAAAAGTAATGATAGAGCAGCCATCCATTGCGAGAGGGAATATGCAACACTTCAACACTTCTTCTAGTAGTAGTTTCAGTTTATGTAGTATGATTTTGTATGGATCATATGTAGGAAAAGCAAGCTGATGAGTGAATGATGTAGATGAATCCTCATGCTCCTCTCCAGCAGAACAATGCTCCTCCACCACACAGGTAGAAAGGCACAACACACTGTGTTGGGTGTAAACTCCCACAGCTCAATCTAACCAAACATTCACCTGATGCAAGTCACGGAGGCCCCAGACCACATCCCATAAGACCCAAAGTATCAGCTGTCAGCTCTGTAGTGTCAGACACTCCCGTACATCCCAGGAGGTTTCCCCTCCATTCCCGACAGGTCTGAGCTGTTTTTGAAACTCAAAAGGGATCTCCACAACATCAGATGTATTTCTTTAATATGAAAGCTGATTGCTCTTTGCATAAAATAAAGGATGCATATGGCAGACTGTCTTGTGTTGCATAGATCTGGACAGAAACAGAGAGAAAAGATCCTATGGGATGTGAGGGGTATGTTTGGTGCATGAAGACAGGGTTGCAAATAGGATCTGGTCAGGATGTGATGTAATATGTAAATTCATAGCATTCATATAAGGAGAGATGTGACTGAAAATGAACAAAAAAACTCTAAATGATTTTTGCAATAAAAGTGAAAACAAATGATAACAATTTTTGAAGTAAATACTTTTTTAATGTTATGTATTCATTTCGAAGTAACAACCAAGCATTTCATTTCATCTGCCGTTTGCTTCTGCAGATGTTTTTCTGTCAGTCTGCAAGCAACTTTAATCTAAATCTACTGGCAGGATTTTCATTATGTTTTTTCTGAGAACAGGTCTTGGTCTACCTTAGATGTCATGAAATTTTAGGATGTGGATCACTATGTGGGGTCCAGGAATTTTCTCATTGCAAGGTAAGGCCATTTTCAAAATATGTAAATTACTCCACAATAAAAGTTCAGGATGCTTTGGCCAAAACATAGAAGAAAAGTTTCCAACAGGACCTTACAAGATATCTCAGCAGAATTGTGGACACTGCTATTTAGAACAGAAAAAAATATAGTTTCTTGAAAAGTTTTATTACTGCAAGAGAAAAACTGAAGATACAAACATGCAACAAACACCACAAGACACTGTGGATTCATTATCAATGCAGTGAGGAATCTAATAGTGTCTCCATATAGAATGAATGTGGGACAAGAACAGAGTGGAAATTACCAAATCGGTGGAAACGAGCTGCTTGGCAGAGGTCTGAACTCAAAGTGATTTTTTAAATTAGGATTGTTTTGTTATTGTGATGACAAAGATTGTTTTATTGTGATAATGAACTAATGTAGCTTTTCGCCTTGAGAAATTCTCGTTTCTCAACACTGTACTATGCAAACATGTGCATTTTAAGCAAATGAGCACATTTTAACATTTTTGCAACTCACCAGCTCAGTGTCATCAGCAAACACAGACAACTGACTAACTGAAAAAAAAGGGATCCGGCACGTAAGATGAGCAGATGGATCTGACGAGGAGCTTACAGAGGAACTGTAAAGTAGTTACTAGCTGGTGATCAACGTACCATGTTCACATTTTAATCCAAAAGGAGGAAACTCCACACAGAAGCCATCTGATTTATCTGATCACATCTTGGTTTACATTTTAAGATTAATGTTTTCACTTTTGATGATAGGAACCAAAAGCTAGAAATCAATTGAATATTTTTTTAAAATTTTGTTTTACATATTTAATTGAATTTCCTTCGCGTAACACAATTGTAATCCTTGCTTGTTTAATCTAATTTTATTTTTATTCAATTTTACTTCATTTTCTATTTTCTATTTAGCATTGTTCACATTTTGAGGAGCTACTGTGTCACTGTTTCAGCCAGACGCTTAAGATGACCCAAGTATTTTTATCAGGACATGGACACATAGGTCACCTTGACATAGTGCAACAGATAACCTGTAAAATTGATCCAGCAGCTTAAACACTCATATTAAGGACAACGGCTCTTCTCTTCAGAGCCAATTTAAGCATAAATTGCACATGTCTGATAAAAACAAGGTTTCTATAGGTGTTAATGTTCCTCAGTGAGATAAAGCTTTTTTTAATCCCCTTGGGGATGAAAGTAAAGACCAGAGACTTTCACTCGAATGAGGGAAACAAGGACTTATCTGAGTCTGCATTCTGACTGTAGTAGCTGTGATTATTTTACACACCCAAGCAAGTATTATTAACTATTTTAAGTCCTAATGACTCTTTTTATGTGTGAGAATTTACCCTCTATGCTGCATCCTGGGCCCATACATGGCTGGAAATCCTGTGTATGTGGACACGGCACACTGAGATCCAGTTGAGCCTTCAGCATCCTTTGTCTCATCCTACGACCTTTGTCACATGTTGCGCTGCTACAAGCTGACCATGGAGACCAGGCGGAGTAGATGCATGTTTCTGGAGTGTCATCTGAGGGAAGAAAGTTGACACAGAGGGACTTCATTTCATTTCAATTTAATTGGGTGAAAGACAGGAATGAAGTGGTCAGTGCTGACGGTTCATTTAGCATTTACTAAACTTATTTTGCTGTTTTACTGAATGAAACAACTCAAGGCATCTGTCATGTCTAGTGGGAGAGGTGAGGGATTACATAGTGATGTGTCTTAAGGTGATTACCGCAGGTAGTGGACCACAGGAGGCCAACCAAGTGACATCCAAGTGAGAGTGGAAGCAGCAAAGGGGATTGAGCTTGAGAGAAAGAGATGAGTGTGATTTGTGAATGTCTTGTCCAATTATCAGTGGTAGCAGGGGTACTGGCTTCAATTAAAAATGTTCTCCCTGGGTTTCAGAGAGCCAGAGAAAAGAAGAGCAAAAAGGCAAGGGAGAATATACAGTCACGCATCAGGGACAAACCTGAGTGAGCCCAATTCCCTGGGATAACGTGTAATGACAGAGGTGAATGAGGGAAGAGGGGAGCTGCAGACACAAAGAGGAAGGCAAGGGAAGAGGTGGCTTGATGTGTAAGTGAAAGTTCTGAAGCTCCGGGCAGACCTCAGGGAGCAGCCTAAATGGAAACTTGCCTGTGTAGTGTCATTTTGCACCAAGAACAGAAAAAAAATAGGACAGGTTCAGGAAAAGAAAGAGGGAGAGAAGGAAATGGCCTGTGATTGACTGGGAAAAACATTTATTAGGCAGCAATGGATCTATAGTAAGGATTCTTCTATGTATGCAAAATCCTGCACACTATGCCTCTACCAGCAAAAAAAAATATGCATAAAGGTCCAACACTGATGTAGCAAGCTGTCATGGTTGGCTGTTCCGTGGGCAACGAGGCAGGTTACTGATATCAGAGCTAATACTAGAGATGTAATGCCTCTTTTCTAAATAAATTATGAAATAAATATTTACAGTTTTCTAAAGGTCCCATATTATGCAAAATCAACATTTATGACATTTTAACCTTCTATTAGTGTTAATGTACCTTAAAATGATCCCAGAAGTAGTTTTATTTTTCAGCCATGCATTTTGTAGTTTTATCACATTAAAAAGAAGAGTGCAGCTTAAGCAGAGCAAACACAACGGTAGAGACTCTCATGCTCCTACCTAAAAAAAAAAAAATAGTTTGCCATCTCCTCCAGGAAGTGTGCATGTAGCTGCCGCTGCGCTCTCGTAAACAGACACGCCCCTCACACACTGACTACACATGGTGCTTCTTTGACTCCTCAGAGCAGGCAAGGCGGATGAGCGAGACTAGGGTGCAGTTGAAAGTGAAGCAAGACCCCAGTTTTCAACTAGACCCAAGTTTGAGTGTGTGGTCCACACCAGTGTGTGAATGACTATTCACTAACGACAACATCAAAAGAAGTGGAGCACGGTTCATTTAAATCAAATCAAATGGCACCTGTGTGGATGCACCTTCAAAATAATTCAGCTGAGGGAAGTCCTCATTCCCAACCCATTAGGGCCTCCCTAGGAATTAGCTGCTCCTGTTTTCCTTTTGGTGCCACCGTCAGTGATTGGAGTTCTGTGATTGGTCACCCGTGTTCCTGCCTGCTTGTGACTGGTTTGATATCTGCAGAGCTCTGCTATAAAGGCTGCCATCAACCTTCATGTGAGCTGTGCTTGTTTGGGACTCTTCCCTCTTGTTAATGTTGCCAATGCCACCTCTTGTCCCCCAGAACAAACTCCCACTAGGGTTGTAACAATGTGAAAGATCTTGGCCTGAAGACGCCAAAATAGCTACGTTATCTGCACAATGCAGGGACACAATCTAATTCTATCCTCTCCCAGACTGCGTATTGATATTCTGTCACTAGGAATGTAACGATTCTTCGTGAATCAGTGGAAAATCGGTTCAAACTTATTATAAAGTAAATTGATGTAAAAAATAAATTAATCAACCACCAAAGACCTGTAAATAAACTCCAGTATGCAAATTACGCAAAGTATGTGAAGTGCTTAAAGTACATAAAATACGTGATCTGGCACGCATAACCAGAAAGTCACTATTGCATATTGCATTTGTGAATTGCAGCAGCGCCACTAAGGATTATGCCGACATCAAGCAACTTTGAAATAGAAGATGCCTCTGCTACTTTGAAGTCAGCAGTGTGGCAGCATTTTGGCTTTCCTGTGTTCACAAATGAAAATGGCGATAAAACTTCAGACGAGACAAAATTTTAGTCATAAAAACATTTATTGTAACATCCATATTATGTATAAATATTACGTTGCTTGGTGTTAGGTACTGTTAGTTAAATAAAAACAGTTATACTTTGATATGAAGACTGTCATGATCCTGCTGCTCTCTTGCTGGCCTGATTAGTGATCATCCTCACCTGTATTGGTGCCTATTAAATCACCTGCTCCAGGCCTGCACAGTGTGAGATCGTCTGTCTTTCCCACAAACTTTAAGCCTTGTTCATGTGTCCAAATCATAGTGATTTCCTGGTTTTGACCCTGCCTACCCCTAACCCTTGCTTTTGCCCGATCCTCACTGGAATTTATTGCTCTCCTGTTGCCAAACCCTATCTAACCCTGACCACTGCCTCTATTCTTGCGCTTTGGATTTTCTTCCGTTGAGACCTCTGTGTTTGACCCTGGACTGCTCTGTGTTTGACCCTGGACTGCTCTTGGACCCCCCCTCTGCTAATTACTGTTTGCTCCTTCACTTCATCTTATTCCTGGTTTTTGGCTCACCTCTGTTTTTTGTGTTCTAGACCACCAGTGATCCAGATTTGGGAAAACCACCTTTATCACCCTTTTTGTTCTAATATAATTGTTTTGTTTTTTTTTACATCAAAAATTGAAATTGTGCCTTTAGAATCATGAATCATGACTTGAGTGTATCGTTACATCCCTACCTTTCACTGAATGCCACAAACTGGATTGATGGACATTATGCTGGACATTATGCTGAGAATGCCAACACAGCTCATGCTTTGGGGTTGGAAAAAAAAAACAAGTAAAAGTTACAGGATTTGAGCTGCATTCCAGAATAACGTGTGAATGAGGTTGTGGCTGTCCTGCTCTGTAACAGCAGGACAGCCACATTCATAAAACTGGGTGGAGGGGAAGCCAGACGTGCGATCTGACCTCCAATCTGAGTTTCAGATGAAGCCAGCTGCGTCTATGATGAGCTGGGTGTTTTTGATTAGAATAAATCCCAACAGCATCATCTCAGTCTCCAATCCACAAGTCTTAGTAATTAAGGTCAATATTTTGTAAACATAAAATGGTCCAAGGAGGCAGGAGGGTTCTCAGAACTTGAAATTATTTAATATTGTTAATGACTATTTTATGTTTGAGGTTCTCTGTTAAATGCAATAATCACAGAATGTGTTTGTTTACTCTACCTTCTTGTTGCTCCTCCTGTCCAATATCAGCTACAATGTCGTCAATGGTGTCTGGCACCACATTACACTGTTCTCCCTGCACACATGATCAAAGCTGATGTCACACAAGAAAAAGATATCCAAAACCTTGTGATAAAACAATCGTAGAGCATAGAACTATGACAACAAATACACAATAAAGTGTGACGTATACTAAGGCTTTTATGCTCCTTGCTGCACTGGATTGTGTATAAAACATAGTTTTCTTGTGTTTTGGGTGTTTAAACCTCAGGCTACCCTTAAGGTTTTCTTCTTTTCTAAAGTGAACTACTTGATATGAATGTAAAAATATATATTCTTGGAGTGAATCATAGGTTTTCAGAATACTCCAGCCACATTTGAAGAAAACAACATGAAAAAAATAGGATGTTGCAAACCTTGTGTAGCCATAGTGTATGAGAAACCCAAGGACTTATTTATCGAGATGCAACAAGGACCATCTTTAAGAGCCACACATTGAGTTGCGTTGTTTATTAAGTTCTTGGAAACCTATACATTATCTAGTCATTTTTAAAATGTCTAAAGTAGGGAAAGACAGTTTTATGTGTCTAATATGCATGACATTTTGAATAATATGTATTTTCGAACACATTTAAACAGACATCTTACCTTACGGGCAATACGTTCCACAACTACTTGGGCTACAGGGGTGATTGAGCCACCTTCTGGGTCATAAAATGGACTCTGTGGGTGGTCCAAACTAGTCAAGGGTCGAATTTTCTCCTGAGGTATGGTAGGCTTGTTCGGGGACTGGAAGTACAGCAGTAAATTTAAAAACAGGAAGCATATGCACAAAAAACAGAAAATCCCATTTGATAAACTGTTAAAAAAGCAAATTATTGTATTAATTAATAATCTAATCTCATTTTCATCCTGCTGCTGTTGGTAGTATTAAAGGGAGAGAAGACAATTTCATTGTCTTCTTGAGATGACTATTTACAGTTTGATGCAAATACCAATGAACTATAAACAATTTGCCATTACTAGAGTTATATTTTTTGTAGTAGCTAACAATTGCAATAACATGTAATGATTTATTATGATTATTTGAGGTTATAATGTCTGAATTCCAAAAAAAATAAGCCCTAAACTTTGGAAAGTATACAAATCAGTGAAATCGACCAACAAAGTTCAAGGCTGCATGTTGGTTATTTTTCTGTGCTTACAGGCACGACGGAAAGCAGTAACAGTGAAGTTGATCCACAATGTCACAAAGTGAGAAACACTGAAAATCTGCAGCTGCTATAATTTAGATGTTAATATCTGCTGAAGGTCACATCGTTTATTCACGCAGTTTGTCAGTGGAGTCTTACGCTTCATTAGGTCTAATTATATCACCATTTTCACAAACACCATCAATATTAAGGTAAGCGCTCTTAAAATAAATTAAAAAAAATTATCCCCAATGACATTTCATTCACAGTTCAGAAATATGTTCATCTTCAGAAGTCTCATCAACACTAGCTGAATTGGAAAGACCTGAGAATTGTTTACAGCGAATAATCCAACATTTTTAAATGCAATACAAGGTTTTTCTTTGTAGATCTGAGTTTTTCCAGCTGCACTGGCTTTTGCGTGCCACTTGCAGTTTTAAGGTTCCTGCATCCCTTTGTATCTAGACAGTCTATATCAGAGTGTAGCTTTCATTTGCATAATTGTTTTCATACAGTGAAGCTTTCATGACATTGTCCATTTTGTTTAAAGTTCTTCATATCCTCTATTCTCCTAAGAAGTCATTTAATTCTTCATTCTCCAGTTTTTCCAATCTCTTTATCAGAGAAGAAGGGCCATTTTAGATTAAATAAAAATGCATATCATATTCAAAATGTTTCATCCAGAGGTGTGACCTTCTACTTTGTGTAACAATTATTTAATGTTTAGATGCAATATACCTCTGTCTTTATGATTCCTTGGTGGGAGGAGCTGAGATGTTTAGGAAAGAAGTGAAGTAACTGTAATTATAATTATGGATATTATGGTTTCATCACGGCTCCTGCAGCTGCCAGAAATCATTTGTGTGAATGCGATAACTTCAACAATTTTCACAAGTGGATTTGATAATCAATATACCTGTTTAGATCCCCAAAGGGACAACCTGGGTTGAATTTTAATTCTCTTGAATTTTAATTTTTGTATTTATGGTTTCCTCACGAGGTAGCGCTTTATGCACGAAAAATCAGATTTTGCCTATATCACTGAAACTATTTACAATTGGATTTTGATACTCAGTATACCTGTTTAGATCCTCGAGAGGACAATCTGTATCGAAATTCACAATTATTAGATTTATGGTTTTTCCACAAGGTGGCACTTTATGCACAAAGTCATATTTTTGCCTATATCTTTGGAACTATTTGTCTCATTGACCTAAAATCAAGTGCAAATAAAAGGTCATGATCTCCGGATGCATCCTGTCCTGATGTCATAGTGCACCGGTTCAAAGTTTCAACACCAGGTGAAACTTTGTGACTGAACATGTGCAGCTTTATATTATTGTAATGTTTTTTTTTTTCGAGGATTGGGGTGTTTGGGCATTTACCTGCATTTGTTTGCTACTTGAACTGACTTGCTGCACACGACTTTGGTCTCAATCCAAAGCCTAAATTTAAATTTAGTCATTATTAGTTGAGTTTAATTTAATCTTTTTTTCTTGTGTGTGGATCCTTCCTTCCATCATCAAGCATTAGATCTATATCACTTTATCTTTTATCAGTCGGCAAATTGAACTGTCACAGCTTATCTTCTGTAAGCCCTATCCACTCCAATTTCCCCACTCTATTCATGGCTGTCACAACTGGTAAACTCAGCTGCACAGTCAGCATTTCGCATCATTAAGACAGACACCATGTGTGTTGTGGCTGGGCCATAAAACATTTCAAAGGGGTAAAGTGGAATCACAAAACAGGGGTGTGTATGAAGAAGCAGAACAAGCTAACAAAATAAAGTTGAAACTACAACGATGTTAGCAACAGAGAAAGGAAAATATAATAGATGTAAATTTTTTAAAAAGCTACCAGGAAATTTAAAAATACATTACAAAAGAAGATGAAGTCTTCAAGTTGGGTTTGAAATAAAAGAGAAATAAATTGGATTTCTGCTTAGTTAATTGTCCAATATGATTTGTAAAGTTATCTGTCTTCTAACACACTCAACAAGCTTACGGAGGGAAAAATTAACCAAATGTTACCATGTAGAGAAAGGTCATGTGTTTCCTCACTTCTCAAGCTCTTTCCAAACATATCTTTCTTTTCATTGATTACGTGAATTAAATTATATTTAATCCTGTTTATGTAAGAAGCTCAGTGTTACTTGTTGCAAGAGCAAGAGTTATTTTGACCCCCTTTTAAGGAGTTCTGTGCCTGCCGATTACTGTCATTACACTCTACCATGTCAATAAACTGCAGCGAATGAAAGTTGACAAACTCTCAAGGCCCTACTTCTGGTTTGGGGCCCCTACCGTTTTTCTGTCTTGCCTGTTGGCAAACAACACCTTTGTTTTATCATACAAATTCATGTCCTTTTCTTCATGTAATTCACTTACACTCACCATGGATGGTGAGAAATCAAATAAATTGTGCAAAACCTTCATTTTCAAACTGTGCTGTTTAATCTCAGCTTCTGTCAGTAACAGAAATACCTCCACCACCTTTCTCTGATATCAGTCATTCTTTGGTGTGATTATGGCTCAATATATTTTTTGTCATGTTCCAAGAAATATTTCATAAAGTTCACGGTTTCATTGTGAACTTTAAAACTGATTATAATCCAGCTTGTTGATGGTCTAGAGAAAATTAATGTGCACACATAAGATGCAATGGGTAAAGATCAGGTCATAGTTTGAAGGGAACCTATTCCCACCCTCCCAAAGTAAGACAGCAAATCACACATTCTGTGTTTAGCCTATGAAAGATGGGGTTGGTGTCTCGGAGGAAAACATCTGCTCTTGTATATTGTGTATCAAACACGCCTGAGGGAAGTTAACAGTCCTTAAATGCGGAACGCTTCGAGTAATCAGAATTAAGCAGCAAAAACCCCGGGGCATGGGAATTCATTGTCAAACAAGAATACTAATCCAATAGTAGCATGCAGGGGGATGAATGACAATAAAACAAAGTTTTAATAGGAGACCAACAGCATTTTTCTTGGGAAATAGAACAATAAAAAAGCCATATTCTGAATTAATATTTCAACAATAGTTGGATATTTTTTACTCTAAACCAAAAACATAAAGGGTCGGCAGGTGCTAGAAGCCTGATGTAGTTCTTATGTTTAACATGAACAAACTGTTCCATATCTTCTCTTTTGTTTCATCTCCAGCGCTATTGTTTATTTCAGCTTAAATTTGTCTTTAAGAAGAGACTTGGTGCCCATTTTCAGGTGTGTCATAACATGCATAGAAAAAACAGACACCAACAACAAATATTAATCCTTCATTTTTCAAACTCTTAGATGCACTCTAAAGTTTCTAATTTAAGATATGCATTAGATGAGAAATGAAGGTTCACCCTGATGTATAGGACTTTGACAAAAACGTGGATGATTCTCTTGGTAGGTAAAAGTTCATTTAAAGTTTCCCGTGCTGGCTTTTTGTCTCCGTCCCTTTTTTACCCACATCTCCAGTGCACTGTCAAAATATAAGAAAAAGGCTAAAGAAGAAGAAACAATTAATTTAAATGTTTCTTTTTATGTTTTAGCAAATTTTATTTCTTGCTGCAGATTGAAAAAGTAATTTATTTTAAGTAGCTGCTGACAGAAATGATAAAAGGTTTGTTCTCCACATCAGTGACGAACTTTTGTTTGGTAGTTTACTTTATTCCTGTCAATTTGTTCTGTTAGTTTTAGTTCTTCTATTTTTTCTACAGTCCTAAGAAATGTATTAAAAAAAGCTTTGCGTCTTGAAAAGTAGCTCAAACAAGTGGCAAGCATTTTTGTTCGATAATTTTGGTAGGCAGTCTAACTGTCACGTTCGGGTTTCTGTGTTGTTCTTCTCTAAGTTGTGTTATTTTTGCTTCTTTTTTCATTTGGTAGACGTTATGTTCTTGTGTACTTTGTCATTTTACTTCCTGCTTTTCCACAATACCTGCTCATCATCAGTAAATCTAAAATGAGCATTGCTTTCTTTATTCTCAGGTAGTTCATTTTTTATCATTATTACTGGGGAAGGAGGAGAAGAGGGATATCTTTTCACAAATAAAGAGAAAAAATAACCACCATCTTTGATAACAACAGCAAGAGTGCAGAGTTTTACAAATAATCAGAAAGGAAAATGGGAGAGAAGGGGTTTGAAAAACGGTGGCAAATCCTCCTCAGCAAGTGGTAAAAGCTGAAATGGCTTCCTGGATACCTTGTTACAGTGTTTGCACTAAACACCATGCAATGAAAACACCTACCAACTGCAACTGTACTTTGTTTAAATTGCAGAAATATTGGGTTTATTTAGCGAAAAATTGAAATGCCTTGTCTTACATTTACAGCTAGTTTTGTGCATTGGCTCAGGCAGTAGACCAGTAATACAGTAACCAGAAAGGAATTGGCAAATTGAATCCCACTTCACTATAAAATGTCATTGTGTGCTTGGAAGGGATTTCACTCTCGTTGTCACCAGTGTTGGCATCACTGATGTATAAATGTGTATAAAAGTTTTGTGGTGGTCTGTCATTCTGTCCTGTGGTCCCTTATCGATTTAACATACTGTGAGGAAGTACAGTGACAGAGTTGAAACTGAAAATCTCATGACTAAAATAAAACAAAAGAACTGTCAGCATAAAAATTTCTGTTTCTATAACAAAAAGTTTCTAAATATTCCAGTTGAAATCTGTCAATTTATTTTGTCTCAATTCAATTTTAAAAGTATTTTAAGCAAAAGGTTCAAGTTTTACTTTTCCAAACCCAAATTTGACTTTCAGCATCAACCTGAACCATCAGTGTCGAAACGTCATAGACAAGTTTCCTGACTGAAAATGTCTAACACATTTCCTGGGTTATAGTACAAATACCAAAACCCTCTACTTCACATTACTACTTGAAAAGGTCATATTATAGTTACAGACATTTGTGTTTCTAAACTGTGGTGTTGATACGCAAGAGAAACCTGTATGAGCCCGTACCCAGAAGGTGCTTGTGCAACTGATGTGGGAGGGGCAGTTTTATTCATTTCTATTTATTCAACAGTGTTGGGGTTTCAGAGTCAGTTAAGTTCCCCTATCTGGCTTTTTTTGTCAGACATGGATTGCGACAATTCCTATGTCTCTGCCAGAGGTTGGCAATAATATAATATCTGTTGTGCAAAGTAATGAATGTATTATACAATGTTAAAACTTCTAATTTCCTGTCTAAAATAATACAAGTTAATCCTGAAAAATGTTAAATATTTACTTATTAAAAAGGCTCAGTACACAGTAATGAACAGATCTGTCAGATATGAGCAACTGGCTGGGTTTCACTGGCAGGTCGATGTCATTTTAGACAATTAAAAAAATTCAACATAAATATATAAAATAATTTTTAAACACATTACAGAGTCAATAAAGTAATTAAAAATATTGCAGTGCTCATTTTATTTAGTTACTCTTGCATTTACAGCTTACACATGATTACACCTGACTGAACCTAAAAAAAAAGAACTTTAATGTTTCTCATACACACAGACTGGAACTAGTCCAGAACAAGCTGAACTGGACACACTAAGTGTGTTTTCTGAATGGCATCACACACGTGTGTGTGTATAAGGCTCAGTGGTGGAACAGCTAAACGAAATCTTATAGATTATACTGAAGATGTTTCTGAAATGTTCAAATCTCAATAAATTATACTTACAAAGTATACCACAAGGATCAGACAGAAGTTTCCTATCTAGCATTTTAACTTTTTAATGTTGTTAATAATGTTGAACTTGTAACAACCAACTCAAATATATCATGGAGTCATTTTTTAAGACATTGGAACAGTTTTCATAACTTTTTTCACATCTTATCATAAGGAAATGTTCCTTCTTAAATAATTCCCAAAAATGGGATCTTAACAATCTGCACCTCTTCGTTATCCAATAATATATTAGATTGGGTGATTTCTGTAGCTGTGAAGGATCAAAGACACAATAAAGTAAAGGGGTACAAAGGTTTTCATGTATTATAGCAAAAGAGGTTAAAATCAACCCCAATGCTGTCCAAAAAACATTTCCTTTTTCAAATCTAACAGAATCTTCACTGAAAGAGGTTTGGCTTTGGTGAGCGAGCTTTTTGAAAAGCATGTACCGTCTCTTCTCTGCACTATAAGCTTCTTGCTTATTCATGAGTGTAAACTATAAATAAATTGCTCCAGTCCCCAAACAGTGTGTGAATATGGATGAGCACCTTTTATCCCAAGAATATATAAACCAAACAAGTCTGTCACAGTAACAGACAGGTGGAGAGAACTTGATGCTTCAGATTTTAACAATTAATCCTGGTTTCTTCATCCTGCATTGTATCTAATGACCTGTAGGGGGCCGAACCTTTGGTTCTTAAGTTTTTACAAAAGAGTCCATGAGATTTCTCCTCATCTCTGTAGGAAACTTTCTGATTGAGTTTCCGGTCTCATTAGTTAGTTTAAAGTTTTATTTTGATTCTCTTATGTTAAAATAAGTGATCAATAATGATCTGCAAAAAGCCAGGACGTGATGTCATTACTTCGCTGGAACATGCTACCTTAGATTGTAAGTTGTACCCACAGCCCATAATATTAAGTCCTAAAAGCTCTTTTCCTGAACCACCTGAGCGATGCACCATATATACGCAAATCCAGGAAATGATTTTAGTCTTATGCACAGCAATGTAATACAAGCTGTTGCATCCCAAAGTGTATCTTAGAGAAACAAAAAACAGAATATTTGACTACTGTTGGTTTGATTAAAAAAGTAACCAGGACTACACGTAAAACACACCAGAAAGCTGAAATGCTATAGGCTGTTTTCACACCACTATGATGTGTTTAAAATAAGATACCTGTCATGTTATAAACACAGTTATTGTCATTGCATAAAAATTTCACTTTATACTTGTTTATTCTTCACTGGTTGTGTGTTGTGTGTATGTTGGCTGAACAAATATGAGTGGTTTCAAAGGTTATATACTTTTATCTGTTTCTGACTAAAAATAATTTCATTTCTTGCCATTGCTATTCTTTTAATCCTCCATGATAATGATAAATAGTGCATATTTTATAGCTTTATTTCTTGTTCTAGGGATTTCCAGGAGGTTATTTTTTTTTTATTTAGGATGACTAAACAATCCTGGAAGTTGCTAGCTTTGACAATAACAGGAACCATTTTATTTAATCTATATAGTAACATTTTTGATGCATCAGCATTGTGTCACAGATCTATGCCGTTCTGGCCTTAAGGGTTTTACAGCTACTGAAGGTAGTGATAGAGTTTAAGGAATTTCATGTGTGATATCTGTTGACAAAATCCTGAAGCAATTATCTTACCTCATATGTGACACCACTGTCTGTGCCTGCATCCCATGGTATGAGGTCCGTCACCAGCCTCTGGACCCATCCACAGTCCTTAGTACAGAGGTCCTCTCCCGACAGCCCCACATTCCAGTCCGGGCTGGGCCCAAGCATTGTGAGGAAAGACATGAGGTGGCGTGTTCGATCCACAGAAAACTCTGCTGATGGAGCTGCTCGCCTGGTTCAAGTTGTGGGAAAAAGACCACATCTTATCATCATGTGCCTTTGTGGTAACAGAGCATCATAATGATGACATGAGAACTGCTCATACTTCTCTCAGGATTATCACATGCTGTTTTTAAAATTTTTATTTTATTTACAGGCAAAATGTTAGCTGTGATATCCTGACCTGGACTCACTTATAATATCAGAGGCTTTGCAGCATCCAATCAGAAAGACAAAACTACCCATAATGACATTGTTTTAGCATGTTCCAAACATTACGGCTGCAACAACTTATTCTGAATAGAATGAAAAAGGTCTTTCTTAACGGAGTCATGAGCGTGAACTGTGCTGTTTCTGAAAACCTGAAAGCTTTGCAATCAAAATGGAACACAATGAGATAATGTTTCACACTCACTCTGAGTGTAAGTGTCTGTACGTGTGAATGTGCTCATTAGTAAAAATAATAGTGGCACAATATATCGCAAATGACAGACAACGCTTAGAGGGATAATTACACAGATGTTTGGCGAAAGATACAGTACTTTGAGCACATATGTATGTGTGTGTGTGTGTGTGTGTATGTTCCGGCTCATGCTGTACTGGGGGCTATAACTGTGATAAGTTTCTAATTGCTTTTGAACTAATTCCAGCGAGTTCAGATGAGTCGATCTGGCTTTTAAAAAGGAGACTGCCTTAAACAATTAACTTTATTAAAATTCACTCAGTTTAACAGTATCTAAAATGTAATTAAATATTACAGTTGATCATACTGCAAGTAAAACAGCCCAAATTTTTACTTTCCCTGCTGCTGTTTCAGTAATTCAGTTTTTTTTTATACTCATCGTTCCCCCACACCCCCCAACCATCCAAAATGTGCTTCATGTTTAGCCCACAGGGGGGCTCTGGAGGTCAGCTTACTCTTTAATAGTAAAACAGAACTTCCTGAAAATCTAAACTCATCTCAGCAAAAATCTGAAAAACCCTTTTGTTCCCTCTATTCTTGTGAAAAACAGAGACCCCCTGTCCTTTCCTTTTTGGTATTCTGGGGTGTCTTTATGTTCATGTTTCATCTTCCGTCCACAGCATGGTTTTTCCACAAAAGTGCAACACTATTCTTCTATTTTTTTCTTCGTACTAGCAAAATGTTCTGTTAGAAGTTAAGGTACAGATCTGTCTGACACTACTAGAGGAAGGCTGTGAAATGCCAGGATTCAGACTCATTCAGAGGAAAAAAGTATAGATTTTGATTGTGTGGGGGCTTTTGCCTGCTTCAGAGTGAAGTCGCTGTGAATCAGTTGGGAGTCAACTTGATTTACTGGTGAATCATTTTGATGCTGCTTCAGTGTAGCTGCAGGGCAGTTGAGGGAGGAAGACCCCAGCTGAGAGGTTTTGCAAACATTCACAGGAAATTGGGTGATTAAATGCCTGTTGGCTTGCACATAATGTTAGAGAATATGTCTAAAAGCACCCCCAGTGAGAAAGCATGGTTTTGCTCAGGAGGGCTCAGTTTTTATCTATTATTGAAACCTTAACAACACACTTATTTAAAATTCCAACTTGCATTTCAATTTGACCAAAAAGCTGCTGTGTTGTAGTGTTTTTATCTGTTTTTCCTTCATGTGATCTCTCACAGGAGCCCTTCTCGAGTCAAACAAATATTATGTTATACTTACATGTTGAGTGGCTGCCATGCCGGCCACTGGGCTTTCGTTTTGATGACAGTCAGTACTTCATCTCCCTGCAAAGAGACGGAGAGACCAAGAGTTACAAGAAGTCATTTGCCACTTAATGGACAACTATAAAGGGACGAAAAGAGAATTGATAGAGAAAAGGCCTACAATTGACAAATTGACATGACTGAGGGTTAGTACTCTCATCCAAGGACAGCAAAGTGTATTCCACTTTTCTAAAGCTTAAGAGCCTAGACAAAGTGTGTCTCTTATCACCGCAAAATGGCTCTCTGCTGTTTTATAATAGCCGTCTGTTATTCTAAAGGAGAATCTCACTTTGCACACACCACACAGCAACCACTATTCTATAGTCTCCCTGTAGCATAGCAGCCACTTTATGAACTGCACAGCACATTATCCATCATAAAGCAGCCTATCTTATTATTCAGCCCAAAGCAGGCTGATTAGATGTAAATACAAAAGTCCAAAAGTGCCTTTGTGGTTACATAAAAGACTATTGTTTTCTGCACTTCTCCAGTTTTGTTGGTTTTTAAACACAGGCACACACAGAAAGCCTGCTTCAGATTTCTGGTTTTAAAAGTCTCTTTTTTGGGGTAGTGTGGAATTAACAGTGCATGTATATCTGTGTGTGTTGGCTTGCTGGGTGTTTTCATTTGTGTATATGTGGAAAAAAAGAAGTTTATAAGTCAGTGTCCATTCCATTCTCAGAAAGGCCTGGGGCACTGTGACCTCAGAGGCCTTAGACCACATCACAACTTCTCATACACACTCAAAACAAAGCAGCAAATAATCACACACTTCCAGACAGATGTGCACACGCAGATATTTGGACAAATGATGGCCGGAGGGACAGAAATGCAGGGAAGTGTCTACAAACTGGCAAAGAGTCAAGAGAAATACTTTCATATATTGAGAAACGGATGAAAACCCAGACAGGAAAACAGACGGGACAATAAAAACAATGAACCACCCCATCCTGCAAAAAGGAGTATTGAATTTTTCATTGCGATTGGTATAAGAGGAGATAAATTCATGTTTTGGCCACTATCAGACCATCCCCCCGAATTGTTATGCTTTAGCCTTGGTTGAAAAGTTTTCCCAGGCATCAGGTCTTCAGCTCAACATCTCAATTTGTGAAATCTTATAAAAATATATTCTAGTTAAAACTCATATTAAATACTTAAATACTTTATAATTCATATAACCTGAAATTTAACATATAGACAACAATTAAAATATACATAAAAATGGCCAAAACACTTGATTGCAAAGAGATTTAAGATGATTGGTAGAACTCTCTTATCTAAGGCAGACGGTCTTTCTTACTTTGTTTATCTCGCCCTCTCACTCTTTATCAATAATACGACAGTAAAAGCGATTAATACAATTTTTTCAAGATTTCACATGAAAAAATTAACCACAAAACTTAAAAAGGAGGTGCTCTCAAATTGCAAGGACCAAGCAGGTTTAGATGTCTTAAACTTTATGGCGACTGTTAACTCCTTCAGGGTTGGTTGAATTCCCAGTTGTGTATTTAATCAAATTGGTGGTCTATCCTTGGTTCTAAAATGTAATTACACCCCTACAAAGCTGTCAGAAATCTAAATTTCACCAGCAATGTTTTCTTGCTTGGAAACTATGCTTTACTCACAAGTTCTCATCTCACAAAACTCTCATCTGGAACAATATAGACATCCCTAGATGGTTTGATAATGGCATTTGTAACGTTCTTTCCTTGTTTGATGGATCTGGCAATGTATTAACATAAGAAAAAATTCTATCAAGTCACAGCATCCCAGTCCCACCAAAAGAATTTAACTTGATAACTAAAGCTATTCCTGAATGATTAGCTCACCTTCAGAAAAGTCACTTGTCTTTTGACACACCTAATATCACACATCAACTACTTTTAAAAGGTATTAAGGTGTTTGACATAAGATGTAACAATGAACATATTCGCCAGATCTTTCAATGAAAAAAGAAGATTACACCAAGAGGAAAATTTAACTGGAATTTTTTGATTGGCAGAAAGCTTGGCTTTTACCCAATAAATATTTTATGTAAAATAAGGTAAAGGAAGTTAACTTTAAAATCCTTCACAATATATATCCTGTAAATGTCATTGTAGCAAAATACAAAGAGGTAAGTGCTATTTGTTCTTTTTGTGATGATAAGAATGAAAAATTGATGCACATTGTTTTGTTTTTTTTTATTGTGAGTAAACCAAAACATTGACTTAATTGGCACCTGACTCTTCTGACCATCTTATGGTAAACGATATTCTTTTCTACTATGAAAACAAACAAATCACTGGAATTTATAGTTAACTTTTTTACTTTACAAGCAATTTTTTTCTCCAAAAACAGAAATGCTATGAGCTAACCCATCCTGTACCTATTCTGTCTTCAAGTCTCTTCACCTGGTTAAAAATTACATGAATAATAATAATCAAATGTCAAAATCTAACCAAATAACAGTAGTTACATAATTACTGTCATTCATACATGTGAAATCTGTATTTGTGTACTGTTAAACATAATTCAGATATTGCTGGAGCATATAGGACAAGTATATATCATTTCTCCTGTGTTTTACCTTAATGTACTTCGTTTTCTGTCAATACTATGTCTGTATTTTCGTTATGTTAATGTCATTGTACACCATCTTATACATTGTACTTCTTGTATTGCACTTTGATTGTTGATAATAAAGTTAAAAAACACTCTTGCTTTTCGCCTTTTCGGCTACATGGAAAAGAGCATTATAAAAATTTTCCTGCATCAAAGAAAAAAAAAAAAATTTGCAGACTTGGGTCAAGTTTGACATCAAGCTCTGCACAAGTCTCCTAACTAAGTCTGATGTTTGTCAGGTGTGCTGCAGCAGGGAGACTCACAACACTGACAACCAGAGTTGCCTACCCTTGCTGTATGGTGTTTAAACTTATTTAACTTTGGCTTCATTACCAGGACAGGCCAAAACTGATGTTGAGAATCCCATAAATGAAAGTATAAAAAAGCATGTTTTTATGCATGGGGTGGTAAAGGGGGTCCACAGCATTTTAACATCTGCAAGAATGAGGTCCTGCAGTTATTGCAGAGAAATTAAGATTGTGTATTTTTCCTTAAAATGTCCCTCCTGTTTGTAGGTGATGTGACTTGAGACTTGTATGAAATCTAAAAGCTTCTACGAAATTAGATTTGTAGAGATTGGATAAGGAAACCACTTCGAACCTATTACAGCAAACATAATCAAATCTCATAGTAAACACTTTATTAAAGTAATTTCAAACGAAACAAAGTCAGTGATTAAACATTTTCCATCTTCTAGAAAACATGTTTGCAGGATGAACTGGTTGCAAGTAATTTTCTCAGTCATTCTCTCTTTTCATCATGGGCCATTAGCAAACACTTAATGCCTTGCTTCAATTTGGGCTAAAATAAGAACACTGCTTTTCACTGAAACAGTTCTGCACATTTACGCCAGAGTTATGCTGATAACACACAGTGCAGAATACTTGGTGAAGGCTGGAGATGCAAATCTCTCTGTAATGGTCTTGTTTGTTTATGGTAATTATGGTAATAGAAGAAAATGACTGTGTTTTACCACTGTTAAAACGGACATCACATTTTTATGAATTTTTTCAAGGAGAATAGCAGCAGGACAGAGGAATAGGACGAGGGTAGTGGAGAGGCTAGTGAAGATGGTTTGGTAGCTGCATAAAAGTAGATAAAATTGTGGAAAACACAGGCATTAGTAGACAGCATGAAATGAGGGTGTGAGAATTTGGAAGGATATAATAATAAAGAGAGGAAGGCATGATTGGTATAAAGTTGATTGGGGAAGAAACACAGACAACAAAGGATGGAAACAGAAAATGACAAGACTGCAGCTATCAGAAGGAAATGAAGCAGAATCAAAGGGGAGAAAAGAAAAGCATTGATTATTTTGGCTCATACAACCTCACATTCATTTCATACTCTAGCATTATACCGCCTTCACTCCCCTCCTCTGCTATTTGCTCTTTTCAGACATCTTTTGCAAAGGATTTGCTGATTTTAATCTACATTATTTTTCTCAGCGTGCACAAGAGAAAAAAGAAAGCCTTGGAAAACAGGAAAGATGAGTTTTCCAAGGCTTTCAGTGAGGATGAACACTGGTTAATTTTTCTAAAATATCTATTTCACATTGAGGTTAGAACTGCACTGAGGGTGAAGCTAATTACAACAGGTGCCCGCTGAGCTGTAAGAAACTGACCAGGAGTGAGAAAGGCTGACGTTTTTCAGAGTAATTACCTGTGTTTGGAGTTCAGTCTGTGGTTGTGTGAAATTAAAATTAAGTGGACAACTGTCTCTCATTTTGAACCTTCCCAATGAACAGGATTTTAGGGCTGATGACACATAATGTGTTTTAATAAAAAAATTGCTCTCAGTTAAGAATAGTTAAGAAAAGTTTGTCTTAAAGTTTGTCATATGAGTTGTCTTTAGCATGAACAACCCGTATAAGACACCTCAGATGGGGGTTAAGTTGGTTAGAATAACTGAGAAGGGCTTCTGGACTGTTCCTACTGTAAGGTTAGGGTCATAGTTGAAATCTGTATTTTTCTCATTGTTAAATCCCTAATGTCAAGTCTAGGTACTAAAGGGAGCAAAACAACACCAGTAAAAATGATGAGAAAAAGGCTATACATTGAGTACATTTATTAAACAAAAAACACAGAACAACAACCACAGAAGGACCATTAGCATCAGGGAGTGCCAAGTCCAACATAACAAACAAAACACCCCTAACTATAAAACAATAAGACAACTGACCTAACCTCCAAAATCAAACTCATACAAACCTACATCTAACTCAATTGTTGGTAGTTATTAGAAGAATTAATTAGTGGACTAACACAGAGCTTGAAATCAGCTCAACTCAGGGTCTGCATACTTCGAGGTGTGGAGTTGAAGTCTATATGTGCCACCTGTGCGGCAGAGAAATTCCCAACACTTGCACTTGTGGGTCCGTAGGACTGGAGTTGCCGACCACTGATGTTACCAAACCTAACCACCCAAAAACAAAAGAAAAGATCCCAACCCAAAACAAATGGCACATCTCCCCTACAAGGTCAATCTGTAACAAGGGATGTTATGCTCGAGCTTGTCTGCTTGACCACGTGTTGAGCATGTGACACGGAAGTCTCACGAGCATGATTTCGATCTGTAGATTCAGCATGCTGAAAGTCACGTTACTACTATAACCGAGGCCTCGTTACATCATCTGTGCGTCGAGCACTTCGTGGGATGTTCGAGGGGCTGGGCTTGTCAACATCGCAATGATTTAAAACAGTCTGAAATGCTCAGAGCAGCGTGGATTTATGAGAGGAGGAGATTCTGTTAGCAGTTTGCATCATTACAATTACAAAACAGTTAGATTGAAAGCATCACATTAATATAATCTGAGATTAAACTGCATTTAGTTGACAGACAAATTGACTGACATCTGTGATTTTTTTTGTGTTTCCATGACAATGCTTAAAGTTAGTGTCGAGCGTTGAGGGTTTTACTCTCTCTCTTTTATTTTATGGGATGTTTATCATTGAATCCTTGGACTGTACCTCATCATGTTCCTGCTATAAATTGTTAAACTTAGTTAAAACTATTTAAGTTTACGTGAGTCACATAACCCTCAAAGTCAATGAGGAGAAGAGTCCTTTCCCGCTGATGCATTACACACCCACAGCCAACAGCTGACCAGATCAAATGTTTCGACACAACGTGTTGCTCACAGGTCGTTGGTTAAACTTAACTCGTTGTTTTATGAGGCCTCGCTTCTCACATCCCTATCTGTAACATTAAGGACACAAACTTAACCAAACTTAAACAGCACTAACTCACAGACAATCAAAAACCTAATCTACACACAACCATGGCGTGAAGTGGCAAGTGGCCAACAGGCCCGGCAATGCAATTTCTCAGGTCCTTTAAAGACTACTCCCAGTCCCTGATTGGCGAGCAGGAATCAGGTTGATGAGGAACACCTGGAAAGGTACCGGAGTCCACACATGAATGACACATTTTTGTAAAGCTCATATCTTGCTTGCATGCTTTTTCAGTGTCTTCACCTTTAGGTGTATATTTGTCAGGTGACCAACCTTTAGTGTTGGAAAGGAGCCAAAACCTTTGTGTTACTCCCACAATGCTGTGATTCTGTCTCAGCTGTTCCTCGGACCCCGTATGTTGCTGCAGATGAGATGTTATAAAATATTTTCTTAGCTTTACTTTTGTATTTAACTCATGCCTGGGGTGTTTTTTGAATTGCTGTGTTGTGTTAATATTGTGTTGACCCTATTATACGTACTGTGTGGCAATGGCAGAGATGGGACATCCTCCATCCAGATTTGGAGCCTCACAACCCTGAAAGCTTAATAAAGGACCACCCAAATCTAGCCCTTGATGGCTGCCGTCCAGCTGGTTTGACATATTTTTCTGCCTGGACTCTGATTAGAGTGATGCACAATTATGTTGACCAGCTAATCTGATCCGGTGCACACCAGAAAGCTCCAGGACAGTGGCCTTCAAGGACTAAAATTGGATACCTCTGGCTTTTAAGTCAGTGAAAGCCACATTCTCCCTTCAGAGGGGTGTGTAGTGGGCACGGCGAGCACCAATCATTAACATTTAAAGGTTCAGACACAGAAACAGCTCCGTCTCAGTGAAGCTCACTACTGCAACCTCTGGATTTGGGTACAAACATTTTCAAAATAGTGTTGTTGGACCTCTGACCCCCATGTGAAATTGTTAAAAAATGTTTAATATGGAACCTTCAAAGCTTATAACATACACAGCAGGAAATAGAAACTTTGTTCTTGTTTTCAAGGCTGCAAGAACAAGAAAAACGTTTGCTTTGGTCCTGTCAGTTCATACTCTGTCTACGAGATCCCCCGTTTGCAGCAGGTTGTGCACATGAAGGAATCTGTGTCTTTAAAAGCCACATGTTGAATACATTTTCATACTTTCTCACCACCTCAGCTGTTTCTTAAAGATATCTGTTCAACCTGCAACAGCAAAAATGTCGAACCGGTATCTCTCTGTTTCACATTTTTCCACTTTAACCACACTAGGCTGTTACAACATGAGTTTTGCATGCCTTTGCCACCATTATGTCAAATGCTTCTTGAGTCCACAGTACTGTTCGTGTACCTGAAAGACAAACACAAACTGTTTCAGACGTTCTTCACTTTTGGTTCCTTTTCATTTGTTCTTGATAAGAAAAATAAATAAGTAATTGAACTTGTTAGATCTTTCCATGATGTGTATTTTAGAAAATCTTGCTCACATTACATGAGTATTTCACTTGGCTTATGTGGAATGGCATGCTATTCCATCTTTTTTATTGAATTTATATCTGCTACATGCAGATAGAGGAGGATGTTCAACTTCGATTGTCTAGCTTTTAATATTATTGATCCCAACATCGTCCACAATTAAGCAATACAGGAATGCAGACCTTAGTTTATTACTCTCACATCTCTTTTTTTCTGACACTGATTCATTTTAATTGTGCAGTGGCTCACCACAGGACTCAGTCCTCTGTCACCTTCCTGATATACAGGCCACCTTTAAGTGGCCATTTCTTTTGCTGATGACAATCAGTTGTGCATGCCGATAAAGCAATTTATCTGACTTTAATCCTGGTAATCCCGCACAAGGTGAAGTTGTCTGACTGCCCTGCTGTCTTTTTTATTCTTTTCTTTTTTTTACTCTTCACAGCAGCAGGTGAAATAGCATTAAATATGAAGAGCAAACAGCTGAGGCCCCAAACACATTTCTTAGACAAATTACAAAGATTAGTGAGTGACACCGCTGGCAAAGACGAGACTGCATGGAAGTGAGGTGAAACTGCTGCGTCTGAGTTGTGACAGTCAACATCTATATCTGCAGGTTGCAGAGGCAACTAGTGACAAGAGATAAAGCCATGATTCCAGCAGTTTCACAGTTTGTTCAATTAAAAAGCTTAATGGAAAAGAAAGTTTTGATAATATATAACTTTTAATTTAAAGATGGGTTGAATTAAAAGATTAAATAAAACACAATTAGTTACAGAACAATAATTTAGGCAAAGTTCACACAGCAGGAATAAGCAGGCCTAATCTTGCTATTTTTTTCATCTGATTTTTTATGGTATACTGAACAGAACTAAATCACACACATATCTAATGAATTTTAAAACAACCTCAGTTAAAATGATTGTGATACCTGTCATCCAACTTTCATATCATTAAAATGAGACAGATGTCATTAAGCTGAAATGAAAGCCCACCAACTTTTTCTACATCCCAGAGTCTGATTAGATATCTAAAAGTGTCAGTGGGAGGTTGGGGGCAGTAATTTTGAAGTAATTTTCATTGCAATGATTGACAGAACTGAGGAGATCCATAATTCTCACCCATTTAAATATGGATTGTGATTCATCATCTGAATTCTAGACTACATACTTCTATATCTTCCACTAGAATGAGACTGGTCTGATATTTGCAGCTCATTTTTAGGGTTAAGTAAAAAAACTTAAATTAATTGCATTGTAGCCAAAAATATCACCATGAGAGTTGGAACCATTTCACTCTGATCCAAACACAGCTTTACTGTGAAGCCTCATTGAGCCCGTTGGGGAGTTAAAGAATAGGGACTTGATTCTCTGCAGATTCCCTCTGAGGGATGTCTTTTAATTTCTCATGATTATTTGATCGTCATATCATAACTCAATACAAATTTGACCACTTTGAATTCTGATTTCTGAAGTGAAAACAACTTAAATCTTTCCCAGCAGAAGCTGCTGCTTGGACCATTGATGCAGTTTTACCATCCAATTTAAGGTTGAATCTAGACTACAAAAGCAATGATGTGCAACATCTGCAGCTGTGTAGAAATATTCTCATGTGGACAGAACCTTAGCAGACACAAAAGCAGCCCTGCAGCATACCTCACTAAATCCCCTCTATGGGTTTGGTTCTGCCCAGTTATCACTGCTTGCTTTGGAATGAAGCTCTGTCTGGAGGGATTCTGCGACGCGAGGTGCTGCATTGTCTTTCCAGACTTTGTTCAATAAAGGAAAATGAGCCCGGGGACTTTGGGAGAACATGTCTAATAAAAAATCAACACAGCACTAATGCAATTACAACTACACAGAGGCTGAGGAACAGGACGATGACTGGACCTACTATGTTGTAACTCAGTCAGATAAATTCACAGCTTGGGTCAAAATGCAAGAACACACACACATCATGCTACACAGACAAACACACTTGATGGTTTTATCTAAGGTTTTATCTACAGGATTAAGCAATCCAACCTTGTGGGAGAAGACTTTAATTCCACCCATCCTGCAAGATCTCTTAAATCATTTGTCAAACCTTATCTTGCAGATCACGGATACAGCTGTAGCAGCTCCGAGGGTTATTTGTCATACCTCCTTTAAGGATATGAAGCCATGAGCTAAGCTGCGTGATCTGTCCAATCACACTGTTATTTACTGGCCCCTTAAGCAAGCTCTTGTAATTGTACTGTACAAAATAACAACCTGCACTCACCTAAAGCAGAAACATAAACAGATTTGAAATAAGCAAAGCACATTTCTTCTTTCCCTTGAGGGCTCACCAGCTCCAACCATTTAATGTGTTTTATCCAGACATCTGATAAATTCTGACAAGGCTTGCGTTGGAATTGTTCTAATATAGGTGATGAATTGATAAATATACACACTGTGCCTGGAGACAGTAGCACATTCATTGAGAGCGTATTCCAGCAATTTCTATAGAGTTGAATCATTCACAATTAATCCATGTTTAAACTTCACATTAAGGTTTTTCCATGTTTGTCCATGTTTTAATGAGGCAGCTTAGATGGAACTGGCAAATGCAGTAATGTTATGTTTTATGTGATGCAACCAAATAAAGTCCTTGTGTTATTCCAGAGGAGGAACGCCCTAATGGCTTTGAATCAATGGCCAATATATGTACAGCAAACAAACAAACAAAAAAATTCACACTGATTTTATACAATGTTCTGATTGAAGGCATTGAAAGCATGAGCTAATGAACTAAAGAAATTAAATAAAGTATTTTTAATAACATTATTGAAGAGAAAGAAGAAGTGTTAGACCAAGTATAGAACCACTGGAGAGAGTACAACCCAGCCGATCCAGTAGATAGAGGATTGAATCAAAGATAATGTTCAACACAATCTGTTGTTTCCTCAGCTAGGCTATCATTTTCATGAACTGGGCTAAATGAATCAACCGATGCAGCCAGGCTTCTCCTGCCTACATGAGCATATTGTATAAGACAGTGAACCTCACATTGACCTCCGATATGCCTATTGGAATTTGAGTTTGATTGAATGGGTGAAAGTAACATGTAAAGGACTTTGAATGGTCAACATGAATGTAGAAGCACTGTATTATTAACCATTAATGATTAAATGATACATATTTGGATTATAAATAGACTAAAATCAATACTGACTGTCTTGCCTTGCCTTGAGAGGACCTTTTTTAAATCAAATTGAATGGAATTGAATTAAAACAAGATGGCAGTACTTAATCACAATTCTGAAAGGCAGAGGAACCCAGGATGAAAATCTAAACCAGTTCTGATCCTGTTCCTCTAACTCTTATTTTCTTAAGTCATAGTAGATGTCATCTGCAAAGGAACTCATTTTTGGTTTAAACACTGCTATAAAACCCGTGTGGGATCTGAGGAAAGAGTAAGGCGCAAACATTCTCACCACACATTATTATTTTATAAATCTACTTTGTATGGAGGGATGTACACATGGTTTGTGTCTAACACACTGTTTATGCATGTAGACCCCCAGTGCTACAGCCCTCATGCATTGCTGGTGGATGGAAGAAAATACCATTATTCAGCCTTGCTCTTCTTTGTCAACCCAATTGGGATCAATGCCAAGGCATAAAACTTCTTCTGGACAGTTTTTCTTTACTGAACATTGGTTGCATACGTTTTTGACAAGATTGACAAGAAAACACAATCTGGGACCAGGATTAGTTTCTCACATCATGCTGGAACGATGCCAAGTTACAATGTTAGTTTCTACTTTAAGCTGAAGAGCCAATAAATCAGCGAGTTTATGCAATGATTTAGTGGTGGATCTACTTGGTCTTTGAAACACAAGCCATATGGAAAGTGGGAGATTTTATTGCTCTGTTGTTCAGTGTAATGTCAGTTCAGCTTTGTGGGTCCAAATGAAAAGTTGTCTGAAGGAGAAGTATGGCTCTCGTCAGGGAAAGCCAAATTTTCAGAAACCTTCCACCTTGCAAGCTGGGTGGGAGAAGTATTCACTTCTTTTATATAGTCTAAAAATGCAAAAAAAAATCTTCTAAAAAGAATAAATGTTTAACAACACAAAGCTCTTTATTATTGTTACATTAGATTAAAATAGAAGCTTAGAATGATAGATAAAAAGCCACTTAGGAGACATGATGTCGGGTTAAACTTGAAGAGGTCTTCACACCAGCACGCACCAATGACCATCTTAGATGTTTAGCTTTAACTGTCTGTTTCTCGTTTTATAAGCAAGGCAAGGCAAGTTTATTTGTATAGCACAACATGTACACAACAGTTCAAAGTGCTTTACAAAGAAACATTGAAAAAAGCAAATAACAGTACAAGTATAACAAAAAAACAGTAAAAAAAAATCACAATAAAATAAGACAATAAATTAAAATCATTAAAAAGAACACAATTAAAAAGTTACCATGCAGGTTTTATTCATAGCTGCATGAGAAAAGAAATGTTTTTAACCTGGATTTAAAAATGTCTACATTTGGGGAAAGTTTTAATACCTAAGATCCACTTTTCTTCTAGAATATTTATGTGAGGAAATTAAAAACAACCATCAATTTAAATCAGATTTTGTTCCTGTGATTTTTCCACAGATGTGATATAGCGTCTGACCTCATAATCATGCCCAGTTGATGCTGTCTATAATGTAAAACATGACAGTTTTACTTTTGCTAAATATAAATAATAAACGTTTATGTGTGACAAAAGCATGAAGATTCATTGACATCTTTGTGTAGTTAGTGTTTAATTAAGGTGTTGCAGTAAAAGCTCAGCATAGATACCTTTTCCTGCATTCTGCTGTGTATGTTTGGCTCCAAAATGCTTCTCCTTGTGTGTTTGTACATCTGTTTGTACATTTCCTACAACCCGAGAGGCATGGAAATCCATCACACCGGTGTGTGTGTGTTGGGTTAATATGTGACACGCTCACCTGAGGAAACATCACATTAATCAGCATGGATCATTGTCGAGCTTTATACTGGCAAAACTTTCTGTTTCTTACACAGAACCAAACAGCTGCAATTAATAATAGCTGAGGAACGCAGTGCCGAGCTGTTAACACCGGGCTTCATTCACAGTGCTCCGTGGCAAAGGCTTGAATATACATGAGTATTATGTTTATTTGGGGGAAGATGTGAGTACACATGCAAATCATTCTATTTTACAAAGCTAATGAAAATTCTTGATGTTACAAACTGCTTTGTTTTAACTTCAGGATAGATGAGGAAACGGATGACTCAGAACAAGAAAAGTTGTTTTCATCATTACTGGTTAGAGAGAAAAACTGATAACTTGTTAAATTAGAAAACACAAGAAAAGCAGCAGAAATAACTAATTAGACACTGTCATCACTATAAAAATAGATCAATTAGCTTGAAAGCGCTTTTGAAATGAAGGTCTGGTTATAGAAGAAATGTGGGCGCTTCAGCAGAAAGCCTTTTGAATTTGCATTTGAAGTGGATCTGGAGACGGCGATGATGCTCTAAAGGCTTCTATCCAGCGGACTGCAGCTGCTCATCAGAGACACCTCAAAGGCTTTTGGAAAAGGCGCTCAGGTTTAAATGTAACACATCATTATCATCAAATTCCACAGAAACAGAAGAGAAGAAATAATCTTATTCACCTGCATAGTTTTATGTTTTATGTAATAAGAGTCTCAAACCATTAGGGAGGCCTTTGTCTTCTCCTTTTTGTTCCGCTGTGTAATTCAGAGCCTGTGGTGACTGTCACCACAGTCATTTAGCTCAGGGAAACCAGTTTCTAGCTGATTTTGGGAAAAAAAAAGAAACATTCTGGCATTTTTCCATAAGGTCCTAACTGTAGCGATAACCACAATGGGCAGCAGATAATTGATCTAAACTGCTATATTGAGCCTTTCTTTTGCTGACATTTTGGATAGAAAGGTAAAGGTCAATATTTACTCAACTCTAAAGAGGGTTTCTTTTGCCTCAGGTAGCTAAAGTGATGATTTTGAAGTAACCTCAGGCAGTTTTAGGTGTGTTATATTTGTAACTGACAGACTCCTATCTGACAAAGTGAAAAAAAAAGGTTTAACTGTTAAATAACCTCTCTTAAACCATTATTTTCACTGTATACAAGTATTATTGATTATTATTCCTCTTTCCATTGGCAATGGGGAAAAGTCATATAATTTTAGTTGGATAATGTGTAGTATATTTGCACTGATGGTTTTGTTTGCCCTTAAAAACTGCCTTTCACAATGTTGTTTTTTTTCCCTTCTTTCCAGCCCCTGATCACGTGAGTGCTGTCTTTAGCTTTTGCATCACATGGCAGCAACTGTATATAAACACACTAGTCATTTGACCTCTGATTTTGATTAATATATGCAGGAGGAAATTATTGGAGGAAGCAAGAAAAAGCAAGAGAAGAAGTAGATCATCAACATCTACTTCATCAGACTAACTTATTTGCTGGAGATAAGAAACGCGAGAAAAGATGGATGCTGAATTAGTTGTTGATTGAATACCTCAAAACGTAAAAACCTGCCAAATATCGGTAGTGCTTTAAGAATCAAAGAAATTCAGGCATGTGATGCTGGTTGCATGTCATGCATTATTAACTATATTTCTACTTAAAACCCACTCATTCTCTTGGCCTTTGACCCAGAGTTGAAGTTGATGTTAATATTATCATTATTTCTTCCTCTTTTAAACACATTTTATTTTGCTTTTATGATTTCAGTTGTTTAATCAGGATTTTACATTTATTTTATGTCTTTTATCTGTTTGTGTATTTTTGTTATTCTCACTGTTCACCACTTTAGTTAGTTTTACCTGTTTAAGTATTCTATCACAGAATATATAAAACTTACATACAAAACTTTTTTCCCTCTGAGATTGTAAATTTTCTTGTATTGAAAAAAAGACAAATTTAGCTCCATATTAAAGTAGCTTATAAATAAAGTTGGCTTGGATTGAGGAAAGCGGTGGATATAATTGCTTTCTTTCTACGTTTATAAAAAAAAAAAAAAAAAAAAAACTGAAGTACTTTAGGTACTGGTAGCTTATCAGACGTCATGGTTTAGTACAAATAGAAACATTGTGTCTTGGAAAAAATCATGAATTCAAACAATCTGATGTGCTTATTATTTGTATTACTGTTTTGGTGAATTAATACAAACATTTGGGTGTAAGACATTACACGTGACATGTTAGCAATGTCTTTACTAACTATAAACATGGACGCAGCCATCTTTTAATTTCTTGCGATATTAAAAATAACAGCACAAAATGACCTGGCAGATTACTAAGTACTACTACAGCAGCACAACAAAAATACTCTTTAAGAAGTAAAATTTCTCCAAGATTAGAACAGTTATAGGGAGAGTAAAAGTATTAGCCCCTGCCTTTTACAATTAAGTTTTTACAAAGGTTGAATACAGGAGATATTTCCCTTCATGTCTGCTCGCACTCCCTGGCGTTTGGGCTTTTTATGTTCCACTCTTCATCTCTTCAGTTTCCCACGCTGTCAAACTCACCTCATTTTTAATTCTACCATTCCTCACCATGTCCAACGCTCTTCTCACCTGCTACATTTTGCGCCAATCAATCTAATCTTTATTCTTTAATACCCAGTTTTTCTGTTCTGTCATTCTTTCTGCCTGTCTGTCTATGTGAACACCATCTGGAAGATCCGACTGCTTCAGACTGTGCTCATCCATCCAGAGGAGAACCTATCCTACTCCCTTTATTTATTCATGACAACAAACCAAAATGCTTTTAAAGTAATTCATTTCCCAGCAATTATTTTGATAATAATAAAGGATTAGATTTATATAGCCCTTTTCAAGGAATCTATTATTCATTCACAGTAAATTCACACTTAGTGATGGTAAACTTAATATAGCCACAGAGCTGAGCTGGGGCAAACTGGCCAAAACACAGCTAATCACCACCAGCTACCTGTTATACCACTACTGAATACTCATTCACATTTACATAACGTGGGTAAAGTGGCAAGCCCAAGAAACATAATTTCTTCTGCCTATTCCACCCCCAATTTTTACTTTTTTGCTTCCCCTTCCTTGTTAAACCATTTATAAAATGGTGTCTTTGTCCAGCACTCAAGGGCTGCTCTCCTGCAGGTTTTAGATGGGATGAGTCAAATTAAATTGCTCTCCTCAACAGTATGCTATCAAGTTCTGCTCGAACACGCCAACCAATTAATCTAATAAAGTATTCCTGCAACAGGAAATATCTATAGAGTGCAGGACGACTACACCACTGATTTGATTCTTTAAGAGTTAGCACACCCTAAACAGTTTCCATTTAACTGTAAAAAGACACAACATTATTATATTGAGATAAATGTCACTTATCCCAGATGGTGTTGCGGTTAGCACCACAGCGGGAAAATCGCTGGTAGAACCTTGGTTGGAGGGACAAACAGCGGCCTGTCTGTGTGGAGTTTGCATGTTCTTCCCATGTATGCGTCGGTTCTCTCACGATTCTTTCCTCCATTCAAAGACATGAAAGTTGTGTCATGCACAAACACGAGCAAATGCAGAAATTAATGTTGTGTGCATGGAATAAATCTTTCTTTCCTCAAGTTATATATTTTTCATCAACGAAAATAGATTGTGCTCAAAATCTTACTGGTGTGCTGATGAAATGGCTTTGTCTTCGCTCAACAATGAGGAACAATAATAACGCCATACATTCGGCAGCTGCCACAATCTGACCCAAGTCAGAACCAATCGGAGCAGTTGCAACAAGCCAGCACAGCAGCGCTGATGGAACATCGCAACATGGCTCCGACTCATGCGCTTCAGGGACCACCTTGTTCTTTCTGTGTTGTGCAGCTGAGAGGATTTTGAAGGGAAAATCTCCACTTCAAAGACCACTCTATGGTGTAGGCTCTTTGACAATCTATTGCTTTCTATTTTTGCAATTGTCACTGATCTGCTAACTGTCATTCAATAACTTTTGCCTATGTATTCATCTTACCTTCATATTTGTATTAATCTTATAATTGATTTTTAAAAAATAGATTGTATTGTTTTTTTAAAAAATGGCCCCACTTTGCCCCCTCAGTTTGCTTGTTTTGTTTCTGCCTGTGTTATAGGCAGAAACTGGGCAAAGTCAAAGTACAGCAAAAACTTTAATCCTAAAGTGACTGCATGTTAGGGAGTGAGAGACACAAAGCTGGAAAAAGAGCAGCAAAGAAAAAGCCCGATGTACAAGTGTGGATGTGATAAGGAAACACTGCAGAGTGGTGAAGCAGAAGGAGGCATGGTCATGGGGGAGAAAGAAAAGTAGAGTTCTGTGGAGAGGAGAGCAGACTAAAAGGGAGAAGAGGGAGGTCAGAGAGAGAGTGAAAGTCCAGTAATTGCTTTGACCTTGAGCTGAGAAGAGGTGTAACTCAGTCAAAGCGGGTGATGAATTTCATGCCCTTGGATCCGTTGTGGGAATAAAAGCCGACCAGTCTCAGGGATTTTTGTTTATGACCACTTGGAGAAAAACATGGAAAAGACTGGCTGAAAGAGATTCTGGGTGGGTGAAGTTTCACAACAGCTGAGGGAAACATACTGAAAGGAAGAGGTGGACTGTAGGGGATACTTAAAGGCCAGAGAAACAAGATGGAGTGTGGCAGAAAAAAATGTAACTCGTTTGGGGAGGATAGGTTCTGATTGTGTGACCTGTCAGATGGAGGTTTATGGCCACTGATAGACTGAACACTGAAGGACTGAGAGGAGTCCTTCTTTTGGCTCTCTCTCTCTTTCTTGGTTTGCTGCTGCTCAAAAGTTGTGTTCATTTTTTCAGAATAGAATATAACATTTTTTTCCTGCTCAATGAGCTTTCATAAGACGTATGTTAGTAACTTTGTATAAAATGATCTTTGTCCTTTTTCACTTTATTTTTATTGAATTATTTGAAACAGTGAAAATAACATCAGTGACCTCTATAAAAACAAGCATGTAAAGCAAAAAAAAAGACATTGGGTTCCATCAGCTTCACACAAATATACCTTTTACATAACTGTAATTTCTCTTTCTTGTAGCTTTTACATAAACAGGAAACCTGAGTTAATTGCTTTTAGGGGCTTTTAACTTATTTCATATAAATTGGATATCTCTTTGGTCAGCCACTTTGTTTTTAAAGTGCCACATAAATAAATATGCTCCTTTTCATTTGTAATCAATAAATAAATGGGATGTCAGGGATCACCAACTCCGATCCTCATGACTGGATGTTTCCCTGCTCCAACACACTTAAAATATAATGCATTCCTGATAGGTTGTTGTCAAGATCTGTTCAAAGTTATTGTCTATACACAAAGTAAGTGGTGACCTTACATGTCAAATCAATAAGTAAAGACTGAAAAAATAGTTGCACTCCAGTAAGAACTTGTCACTGTGATTATTTCACACCCTAATAAATCCTATAAACACTCTTAAACACTGCTCAGTCTGTTCCCTGATCCCCATTTTTGTTTATATGAACAACCACAGAGCAACACTGATTAAACTGACAGAAACAGAATTACTCTGCTCTCTAAAGGTGCAACTTCTACTTCAGTTCTTCGGTCCTTTCTAGTTCATGCCTTCCCGTGGTAATTATCTTGTCATGGACTAGATTGGTGTGTTGAACACAACTGATTACACCGAGGCTGATTGGCTCAAAATATAACCGGCTGCTGCATCTCTAATGAAGAGGGATGTGAACAAGTGTCGAGTTGCTGTCATGCAGTAAACGCCAACCCGTGTGTCAGAGCTGACAGAGGCGCCGAGGATAAGATGCGGGTCCTGATTACCTTATCATCCAATATCTGCCCGTTAAGCATCAAACAACGCCAGAGTGGCAAGTATGGCGTGGAGCAGATAAATCTGAGGATCGACTGATGAAAAGTGGAAGACTGGTGAGCAGCGACAAAAGCTGCAGTGAAGATAAATTGAGTGTGGAGATTGTAAAAAAAAAAAAGTAAACTAAATTAAACTGTGTGGTCCAATACTGAAAAGGATGTATTCTGGTGAACTCTGGTGAAGCTTTTAGACAGTGTGAGGTGTTCAACAGTAAGTGGTCTGCACTAGGTTTACAAACGGTTTCTCACTGACATGTATATATGTTCAAACACTAACGTGGGTGGAGCTGCTACTGTGTGTGCTTCAGTCTTCTGTTTCAGGGCATCTATAAAGATCTAACGGATGGCACATCAGAGCCAGTTGTCCTTTCAATTGTTCCATTTTTCCTTGGGCTCAAAACTTCTGGGCATTGCCATTGATTAACATGAAACAATCTTTTTATACATCACTGCAAAGCAGGGAAGTGTAATCTCATCCGTTACAAATGTATCACTTTTTAAGCACTTACTGAAAGCGAAACATAATCCAAACTAGGGATGCACGATATCTGTCGATAAAATATCTGCCGATTTGGATTTGTTTTTATATCTGTCCAACAAGTACATTTTTCCGTTAAAAATCCCGAATAATTTATTAAACTTTGCCGTTATTTTATTCAGGAAACACAGCGCTACAGCAGGCCAAGATGGCAGATGTGCGCGCCTTACCAGCAGACCAGGACTTGGCCCTGTCACTGCCTGATTAATAATCAGTACAGTTCTATGTTAGCAGGAGATGAAAACAGCATTGCTGGGAAGTCCAAAAGGTAGGAAGAAGATTTCAAGAAAACAATATTTTCTTCGGGCCGTAATTCATGTGATAATGATAGAACTGTTAATTTTTTCCCTCCACCGATCTCTACCGGATAATAGAAAACAATGTGACCGTCTGTAACTGTAGGAGGAAGCATTACACTAATCCAGCGTTATGCTGGAAAGAATTAGAAGAAGAAGGCACCGTCACTTCCTGACTGATCATTATGGGTGTATTTCAGCAGGAGATGAAATAGCGTTGCTGGAAATCCTGAAAGGAGGGAAAAAAATTTAAAATTTTAAAAGAATTAATCTAATCAACACCTGAAAAACCATCATTCCGGCGAATAAGTATAGAAAATATTGCAGCCAGCAGCGCTAAAGCTAATACAATAACACAGGGGGTCAATCTATCCATTCAGAACGGCATAAAAACTTATTAAGAGACAGCGAAAAGGTTATCTGTAACATTTTAACCTAATTCCCCTAATATTTGAAGATAAACTTTATTTTATATATTTGATCACATTTCTGTAACTGAGGCTGACACAGTATGTAAGCACATATAATTTTATATTTAAACACAGACCTTTGGAGATAAGCCGTACATCTGTTACTGAATTTTGAAAATTTGATTAAAATCAAAACTTTTTTGTTGTAAACTGTGCTGCTGAAACTTGGTTGGTGTAAGTTAGAAATAAATCTAAATGTAGTAATAAATTATTTAGAAGCAGCTTCATTTGTTATTTTGCACAATTAAATCCAAAATTGTTGAGCATCTGAAACTTTACATTCATACATAACATTATCATTTCAAATGATTTCAGTTAACCAACACTTCTGAAGCCTGAATCAACTCCACCACTTTAACTCACTGAAAGGAAAGACAATATTTGCTATTTGCAAAAATAAAGGGAAACTTATAAGAATGTTAAGATGCTGAAGAAAATCCAGTCAGTCTAATATGTAAACCTACCACCGTAGAGCTATCTATTATTCACCCCCATCCAAAAAAAATAAGAATTTAACCATGCATACATTTATTAAAGTTTGCTGCAGTTTCAAAATGTAAAGCACCCAACCTCCAGTGGAAAATATCACACATGAATGTATAATATTGCACCTAATAAGCAAAGCAGCAGGAGGCTGAAAAGATACTCGATAGTACACAGATTCACAAAACATACAAGTGACAACATGGCAGGGAGAGCTTAGACCACAAACACACACAGCAGGTGCTGGCGAATTCAGCACTGAGACATCAATCTCTAAAGCCATTTGCTTTCCTCCAAGATAAAGAAAGTGGTCTGCAACTGTTTATGCCTCAGTAACCAAAGTTTATCTTAACACTCGTTAAAAACCTGCACCCTCTGTGGGATGTTCCAGAAAAAAAACAGTTGGATCTATGACTACTTAAACTGTAGTTTGCGATACTGATCGTTGTGTATCTGAGAAGAAGCTAAGCAGCACTGGAGCACCACAAGGGACTGTACCCTATTTAAATCCCGGAGTATCAGAGATATTATGGTTTCATCGCAACTGCCACCGCCGGATATCCTTCATGTGAGGCACAATAACTCGAACAACTTTCACAAAAATTGGATTTTGATACTCGGTATACCTGTTTAGGTCCCCAAGAGGATGACATGGCTCGAATTTCCACCTTTTTTGATTTATAGTTTCCTCACTAGGTGGCGCTTTATAGACGAAAAATCTGATTTTGGCTATTTCTCTGGAACTATTTGTGTCATTGACCTCAAATCAAGTGCAAATAAAGTGTCACGACCTAAGGATGCATCCTGTCCTGACGTCATACCGTGCTGGTCTGTTGGTGGATTGGGGAATTGGAAGATTGGGGGTGTTTGGGAATATACCGCTAGCCGTCGCTTAGACCTTGTTTTAAATATTACTCGCTTCATTCCAGTAACTTTACAGTTTGGGGTTGAACTAAAGTAGACAAGAAGCTTAAATAATTCAATGTGCATCAAAATGTTGTAGGTTTTCTGGAATTCTGCTATGGAAAGTGTATTGTGCCTTGTAGCCATCTGTTTCTGGGCTGTTGGGAACATTTGAGCTGCTGTAGCTGACTGCCCAGAGAAAAATGCTGCATGAGGTGCTGAATATAAACATGAAGGATAGGATATCTATCCATTCGTCTTGAAATTTCCTGCATTCATCTTGCATAATTTGTACTTTTCTTCTTTCTAGTAAAACTCACTGACATCTACAGAGCCACACCAAGAACTCATTTTCCTTGGATTCTTACCATTTTGCTACAATACACCTTCAAAGTTTCTAAACTGGCTTAAGCAAAATAGTTTAAGTTTTAAAATTATCAATGAAAAAAACTGAAAATTGCCATGTTCATATGTAGCCATCCCATTAGTTACAAAGCCCCTAATGAGCTCTGGTTCAACCAATTATTTTCAGAAGTCACATAATTAGTGAAGTGATGTCCACCGTGGAAAGTGTCACAGAACCCGCCAGTACAAAAACACCTTTTCTGGGAAGACCCAGACGAAGCAATAACTAAGCAAAAATGCTGTCATGTCGCAGGAATCTGAGATCTCTCAATCCTAAACAGCTGTCTTATGAGGTTTATTCTAACTTGCCTTCCCACTCAGACTTCTCCTTACTGTCTGCTAATGAGGCGACTGATACTCTCTGC
>JBAMHX010000011.1:3504347-3515431 GCA_037177515.1 Pseudomugil tenellus
ATCAATAGGAAATTATACTAACTTGAGAAATTTGTTCTAGCTCTTTGCAGAAACTCAGATCTAATGAACATAGGGAAAAAAATAGTGCACCTAGCACTGCAGGCAACACCTGTGCCCAACTACACTACAGCTGTTTGAGTGCACTTATCTATGATGTCCTCTACTGTTTGATTTTGTGCTTGTGTTGTTCTTATTCTTAGATGTAAGACGCTTTGGAGAAAAGCGTCTGATAAATGTCTGTAATGTAATGTAATGCAAATATCTCTATGAAGAAGGAACAATTTCAGTAAGATGCATTTTCTCATTTAGTAAATGGAGTTCTCTGAATATGGTACTCTGGACTCTTATCTCCACATAGAAGCGATGAATAGCTCCTAGATATTACTCCCATAACTTGTTACAGCTTACAGGCATATTGTGTAACATTTCCGTTGTTTACTGCTTAAATTGGACGCCTGCATTTATGTGTTGTCATTGGTGTATGATGACCTCCGCAAGGAATCAAAGACATTCTGTTAAATGTAGAATTTTAGATGTGCTTCTATATAACTTGTAAGGAAGTGCAATGACAGTCTACCATTTCAAAAATACAGCTGGTAGGAGATAAATGAAACCAGTTAGAGCCAGCGCACAGTGATTGAGACACCAGAAAAGATTGGCGAGAGAATTCTACTTCCCCATAAGTTGGAAAATCTGTTCAGTTCTGATTTTCCATTTGCAGCAGCAACGCATGTGCTGTTTTCCCCATATCATAAAAAGCGTAAAAGAGCACTTAAAAGGCAGCATGACCAGAGCATCCCTCCGTTTCTCTACTTTCAATACGGTTGCAGGCGTTGATTCACTTGTTGATGAGTTCTTATAATGTTCGCACATAAGAATGGAAATAGACAATATAACCTATCTTATTAGTACATAGCTCAGAGGATCATAGTGTGTTAGGAAGCAATATTAGCACTATAATTACATGCATTTGGCCCCGTTTCCAAATTATAGCTACACTTTATTTGTCATTTGTTTTTTTTGTTTGTTTTTTTTTTTTTTTTGGCTGATACACACTCACAGTAATGATGTGGAGCAGTTTGAACTATTTATGAAATCACAAACCTCTTTAGCAAAGTGAACAATCCATTTTATTGTTAGATGGGAGTAATTCTTAAACATTGTTCCTTTACGCTAGCTTCACATTATTTCCAATGACTACATGCAAACTGTGCTGTCAAATCCTAACAGTAGGCAGGACTGAAAGCTGTGTCGTGCGGAGATTTTATGTGGTGCTCTGCAGATTCACAGCAACATTCTTCAGCCATGGCATATTAGGTGGTTTTACTGGTTTTATCATATGTCCTCCTAAGAGAAACTCAGGGTCTGAAGTGCTTCCAGAAACTTCACATGTGCAGCAGTTGTTGAAAGTGAGCTCATTCTTCAGTCTGGGTTTTAACCCCAAAACAAGAAAAGAATCACCAGACCCAATGAAATAATGATAACGTTACTAGATTTCTTTGTCCTGCTTGTTATGAAGTAAGAAAGAAATAGTGATGGAAAAGGTAACAGAATTAACTGAACAATAAGGAAGAAAAGAGCAGGTGATAACAGATGTGAGAAACTGCTTTAATCATTTCAGAAGAAAGTGAAAAGAACAAGAATGAATAACTAGTAGAGAAGATGCAGAGGTGACAACACCCTGCTTATGCTGCTGATGTGTGGCGGATTAAAGATTTAGTCCACAGACAAGAAAATCCCTCATTATAAAATGCCCAATATACTGCTACCTAGTAGGCGTGTAAAGCTAACAGACCCTATGTGCTGTGAGTCATCAGCGTGTTTCGGTTACTAAATATGAGATACCTTACCTTTGCATCTCTATTCCTGTCATGCATGCAAAAGCCCATCCGTCTAAACATAACCCTTCTTATCAAGAATTAATCTTTGCACAGTGAAAAGTGCACAGTAATGATCTGCAATAGAAAAGAATAATTAGGATTAAAAAATAAAGTATGAATGACGTTCATAGTTAAAAAAAAACATCTTTCATTATTTCAAATCTGAAAGACAGACTTGGTTCCCTCCTGGGGAAAGAAGCTTGAGAGATAAATGGGGATTCATGATGTGATTGTGCTTATGGATGAGAGACGAGTGAATGGTTAGATGCTGTTAATCCTGACCTGCCTCCAACAGAGCCACTTCTGACATAAACAACAGGTGTGGTCCTGCCTCGTAGTGTTCATTCATGGCTTTTAATGAATACAAATGCAAAATTAGAGGATGGAGGACACAAATGCACACATACAAACACACAAACGTCCTAGCAGGCTTGCATCATATGCAGACATAAAAGGTGGCAGCCGGAGAAATGCTCCCTGTGGATTAGAGACAAAGGATTGGGAAGGCATACAATCTTTTGTTGGCATCCTCACAGGATACTGACTACAAAAAATAAGATACTTTAAAGGAAGAGGTATGGTTTCCAAAATGGGAAGGATAAAAATAATTCTATGTAAACACTTCTGAAAATGCTCACTCATCATGCATTCTGCAGTTATATACATGGAGCAGACATAACACATTTCCATGGAAGTATTATGTTTGGCTTACAGTTGAAACCTGCATGTATTTTCTTTTAATATCAATATTTTTTATCTTTTATATCGTTTTATATCAAACTGATAACACAGTTAAATTATTCCATCTGTTATTATTTTGACATAAGCTAAAACCAAAGTTAGTTTGTTTCGCAGAAGCAAATCCTCAAATAACTTCTTACATTTCTGCTGATTAGTTTGTTTCATAATAACATTTAATTAGATCCAACAGGTGGAGATATTATAAAAACATGACTGATAAATGTATTTGCACTGCATTAAGAAGGTGGATTTTAAAATGAAGAAATGCATAGCTGTTTTTGTCCAGATTTCATTATTCAGATGATTATGGGCCTCAATATATATCATGAATACTTGACAGCTATAAATTAATGTTTGCAACTAGTTTCAGTTTGTTTTTGCAAGTTTTGAAGTTTGTAAATGTTTGAAAAAGGAACTGAATGGCTGTAAAAAAAAAGAAAATTTGTGGGAGAGAAAAAAAAAACATTTTGTCCACAGATACGAGGTATAAACTATGACTCTGAAGTTGCAGTTGAGGATTTTGTCCCTGTCTTTACACTTTTATCAGATTGGTTGATGACTACTCAAACGTCTAATCAGAGAGCAGAAGACTTTCTGTCCTCCCGCACCGCTGCAGGCTCTTCAAGGGAAGTAGATGCATATTAAAGACAGGTGATGGTGCGACCAGAGTGGTTTATTAATGACACTGGGGGTGACAACCTCCATGACAAATGAATTTGAAGATGTTCTTGAAATTATCAGACAAAGCAACATGATTAAGTCTGGAGCTGCAAAGTGAATATGATAAACTTATATTATTTGGTCTGAAATTATCTACATTGATTTACAGCTACAAAACCTTTATGACTTCATACTGAGCCCATGAATGATCTTCTAAGCTGTGCTGAGACCAAACACAAAGGAAACAGTATGTTGGACGAAGCTCCATTCAATAATGAAAAAAGTGTTTATTTACCAGACTAAAATAATTTATACAAATAAAAATACTTCAGAACAAGATTATAGTCCTGTAGTGTAGAATTTGGTGACAATAAGCTGTAGCAATTCAGATTGCAACCAGTAGAATATTTCTCAACTGTGTGGTAGAAATGAAGGTAGGTGATATTTATACTTTGTGTGATAACACATGAAATTGTCGTGAGCATTTCAGTCAATAACCCTCGATAACCCTGAGTGTTGCAAAGTGAACGTTTAAGCTTCTTGCAGTGATTCATAAACAGAAGCTGTAGTTGAAACAATGCAGATGTTGCTTTCAATAGCATCTAACACACTCACAACAATGAGTTCATGAAGCCAAAACCATTTTAGTTGCACTAGCTAAAAAATGCATGCTTCGCTATGGTTACCGGTCCAGTTCTTAAACAACAATACTGACATATTTTTTTCCACACAGATACGCCAATATGCAAATGACTGATTACTGAGTGGATGAATGTATTATATCTGCCAGGATTCCTTTTTGGCTTTCTGGCCCATAAACAATTACAGCAGAAAAGAGTTTATAAAATTGATTCTGTAGTTAAAAAGGCTTCTTTCAAAATCCCAACAGGGTCTCAATCCTAAAGTAATCTTACTTAATGATAAAAGATAAAATGTCTGAATCCCATTGTACTTTTTAGCACCCCGCCCTACCCCACCCCACTTCTCTGTATAGTGAGTTCATTTTAGGGGGAGGAGGAGAGCCACACAACCCTGCAAATGAAGACAGCCTAAAAGTTTCCTCTAAAATTTAGACAGATTAATTTTTTAAGATATTACTTGACATATGTTGTCATTTTTGCAATTATTGATAGATTTTTTCTAAATGTAGTTCTTCCCATTACCAGTTTTTTATATGTTTATGATTAGTGCAGTTCTAGGGCTGATGGAAACGCAGCTACCATCACAAAACCAAGACATTTTGTCCTCCATTCGCTCATGTCAGGTGTGTCCATCTTTTTGCTTCACCTTGAGGCTTCACCCAAGATCCCTCCCATTTATGCTGAAAATGGAACACAAACTGAACATAAAACAAAAATGACCCAAACAAAGTAAGACATATATGAGACACCATGCAGTGATGGCAGGCAGCCTAACAAACTGTCCTTTTTTGAGCCTCAACCTGCAGATGGTTTGCAGATGGTAGATCTTTAGCCCTGAGTAAAAACAATACGTTTTGGACACCACTTCCTGTCAGTGCTTTGACGTTTCTTATTAAGCTTTATTAAGCAAGCACAGTTGCTTTCACAGTTCCATTAATGTAATTCATCCCTTATACATCACTAGATTATTTCTGTAGCTCAGCTGTCACCATTTCTTTTAAATGAATTGCATTGTGGGCTTTTCATTTATTTAATTTGCAGGATTACATTTAGCTCATTAAAAGAAGAAAATCATGATACATGATACTGGATATCAGATCATTCCTCAGACAGCTGAAGTGTCACAATAGAAATGGAGGAGTTCAAATGTGGGCAAATTGTGGAATAAAAGCCTTTTAGAGCCACGTTCACCTCTATAGGAAAGAAGATACAACAGTGAATTGTGAAAGCAAGAACTCCCCCCGTGCATCTGAGCGCTGAGTTTAAATGAAGTCCCACTACAAAGTGAAGCGTTAAAGCCTTTCAACGGGAGATGAAAGACAAAGGGAGGCATGGGATGCGAGAGATGTCATCATCCTGTTTTAACATCAGAATGTAATGGAGTTGTAAACCCTCTGAGTCCACTGCTTCTAATAACCAGGTGTAAAATCCTATTAGTTTAAAAACTCTGTTTAAGGTTTATTTGTCAGAGGAAGTCTCTGAAATCTGCATTAGAACATGTTAAATGTGAACTTTAATGTTGAAATCTGCAGGTGGCAGAGAGAGGAAATTAAATTTTAGAAGCCAAAGTCCTGGATGTGGATACTCCTAAACTGGAGATTAATGTTCGGCAGTCAAGCTGATATGTGCTGCTTTATATCAAACGGAGGAAGGAAGAGCAAGTTATCTCATGTTGGTGAGTCCAGCTGTTTCTGTGCTGCCTGATGCACTTTACTGAAGTTTGAACTTCCCCCTCCTTTGGGTTCCTGAACACAAAAATTGAATTCTGGAGCATAATTCAGTCAACAGAAATAAAGAAATCCACATATAAATCTGGATAAGGAATATTAGAAGTCAGTAAGGAATCTTGGTTGCCTGCTTTATAAAAACTCTTTAGTTTATTATTATTGCCTGATTTATAAAAACTCTTTAGTTTATTAAACTACTCTTAAATGTGTGAATCTTCATGTCAGTTCAAAGATAAAACCTTGCAAATACCAAATGATCAATGTCCAACAATGTTGCCGATTAAAAAAAAGGATAATCCCGATTTAAACAACATTGCAGTGCAAAGACACAATCAGCACACATTATTCATATTTTTTTCTTATTTAACCTGACTGAGAAATGAAAAATCAACGATCTGGAGCCCTTTTTCCATTGCTCTTTCATGCTAAAAGTGCCCTTTGTGTGAAAGTCTGACACTTTGACCCAAAAGAACCAAAAGATCAAAAGAATACTCCAGATCTTCCCTCTGTAGTTTAAATCAGAGGTCTGGGTTTGATCCTGTGTGTGGGTTTTGCAATGTTATGTTTGTAGATCATGTGTTCTTGCAAGATGATTGACAAAGTTATCTAAGCGTTTCACGTGTGGCCACTTGTCTGATTCTAGACACACCACTCAAGTTATAGTCGCTACATAATCACACAGTGTGCTGAACGGAAAGCATGTCAGACTTTTTTGTTTCTGACAGACGGTGCTAAAGGTACCGAAGTCACATCTTTGTCATTTTATGTTCTGTCCTTGATGCATATATGGGTACCATGATTCTGTCTGTCAAACTGGCCTTTCTGCGTTGAATTTGCATGTTCTCCTCATCTATGCATGGGTTGTCTCTGGCTTCCTTCAACCATCCCAACACATGCCTTTTAGTTTAAATGATCACACTGAAAATTGTTTCCAGGAGTGAGTGTAAATGTTACTTGTCTCTATGTGTTCGTCATGTGATGGATTCCTAAACTGTCCAGGATGTACCTTAATCCTCACCTGTCAATTGTGATACGCAACAGCGTTTCCAAAACTCGGAATTGGATTAAGTGGTGTAAATAATTGTGTGAATACACAATTTTTTCTATATAAAAAACAACACAAAGGAATAGAATAAATCTATTAATATATATATATATATTAGGGTTGTCAATAGTGTGACGGCCCCTGCAGGAAATGGTCTGCAGGTGCCGTCTAATTAATGAAAGTGGATGCACCTGGGCCTCAATTGAGACCCAGAGTATAAAAGAGATTTTCTAACCTGTAACATAATAATCATTCATCAACATTGACTTATATTCTTCTTCCCTGTATTATTTTTATTTTACTCACAGGTTTTTTAATGCGGTCTCAAGTACCACACTCAAGCAGTGTTGTTTGGTGAAGCCCGGTGGAATTAGCTTCAGTAGGATGCTTTGTTTTTAGGTGATAAGCCAGAGACGAACTACTTCAATGATAACTAAATTCAGCTTTGCGAAGTCTGCAGATTACATTGTAATAAACTCATTTCACCAGGCTTTCAATTTTGGGTCTGATTTATTCTCTTTTGTGTACTTTTGAGTACAGAGCTTAGACTGAGACATGTTGCAAGCTTGTGTCACAGAGAGACACACACACAGGTGGAGATGAGTAAGTGTAAAAAAACATGCATCTATTATTTTGGCGTGACCTGACAATGACTAACTTTTCAATTATCATCCCACTCATAGGGTTACATAGGGTGCAATACACTACATTGTGGTCTATATTGACCTGTCTAGTGACCATCGGTACTTACTACTTATCAAGATGCATTGTGGGTAATTTTGAGTTCACTACTTTTTCCCCAAGTACATTCGGACACCCCTACAAAATGGTAGTTATTATTAATGGTAACTTTGGTAGGTTATTATCTTACAATATCAAATGCCTTAATCAACAACATTTTGATGTAATCTAAATCAGATCACATCCAAATATATCTCCTATAATTCAGAACTGCCGGTAAAAAAAACCTTTGGTCCCTTTAGAAGCAATATCAAAGCCTCTTTGTCAAACTAAACTCATTAACATGATGCAAACAGGAGGCGCATTTTCACACAATGACAAACCTATTTCAGATCTTACTGTGAAGGTGCTGTTTCTCATATAGAGGAGCTAAATAATCTTCTTATGTTGGTTTCTGGCTAATATTTGTCTTTGTATGAGCAAATGCTGTACACGAAATATAACACATTGCTCCATTCCACTTGCAAACACTGCACTTTGATTGTATATGCACTTGTGGAGCCTTCACAAATTCCTATCCAGTCCAAAGACGTTTTCAGAGCTCACAGCATCCTCAGTGGGTTATTGTTAGAATAAATACATCCCACATACACTGATAGAAGAGGAAGTGATGGAAGACCAGAAGTGCACTCATTAATTGCTGTTTCAAGTTGATGTGTGAGGGAAAAAATGCAGTCAGATCCAGGGACGATATATCTTGGCTGCAGCTGTCTTCTGCTTCATCTGTCCAGTTGTCTCCCACCTAAAACTCTCATCCAATTAGAGGTAGTTGTGAGACAGCATTCGTCTGTCAGCTGCCAAAAGCGCTCAAAGAATCCCCTGAGAATGAAACTGTGAGTGTATGTTAGTGTGCATATGGATGTGTGAGTGTCCCATTGTCATCAGCTGCTCACTGACTTAACTCTCTCGCTTTTACACAGCAAGAACTCAAGACATCCCTACACAATTTATCTCCTACATCTGCAGAAATCCCACAAGTCACAAAAGAGAAATTCTCAGAGACGCACACCACCAACACAGGGCTGAGCTGTCTCTTCATTTCCACCCACCCCTCACTCTTGGAGACACTTGAAGTCAAGTCCAAATATGGTGTTGCTGATAACACCACTCATAGCAACCTGCTGCTTGACCAGCTTCACCAACACCAAAGCACAACAATGGTCACATGAAGTTAGGGGAATAAAATTTCAACCTTATAAAGAATATTCTTAGAGAGCAGCACATTCAGGTTTACTGATCTGATCTATTCTACATGGTATCTATAGAAGATGATATCTGATGAAGAACAATTCTGCCTTGAGCCGGAAAGCAGGGGGGCACAAGATGTGGCAACAGCATGAATTCATCAATGCAGCTCCATCCAACACATATTAAGATGAGAGTCATTTCTGCTATGAATAACAATCATGCAATGAAAATTAAATTATTCCCCATGTTTCAATCAAGAAATGCTGCTGGCATCAGTGTGTTATTATTTATGAAGGCTTTGCACGCTGCCATTCACTTCACTTCCTGTTTCCCAAAGAGACAACATAATGTGACACAAAGGTTGTGTGCACAAATCTATTGTTATCTACTTGTGAGTGCCGTCATGGCGCTGTCAAAAATGACACCGTGTAAGACATCGATCCACCACGATTCCCCCTTTAGAACTGCTTTAAAAGCAATATAACCTCAAATAAAACTAATAAAAAATGACTGCCTAAAATTAGCCGATAATTTAGAGGTGATCTAATTGATTGGGTTAGGGTAGGAAGATTCCACCCAACTAAAACATATGGGTGTGAAGACTGATTTAGTAGAAATCTATTCAAGTGTTTTTTGTTTGTTTTTGTTTTTTTGTCCAAATTCCTGTTTATTTGTGTATTTTGGCATTATCATTATTATTCTCTCAGTTGCTCAGTTTACCTTGAGAATAAATGTTTTATAGACTGCATAGGTATAAATATGGTCACATATTTTTGAAGGTATTATTAATTTTCATTAGAAAACAACACTGGAAAGCAAGCTTTTATATAAGGTAATAAAATGCTAACCGTACACACAGAAAAAAATCTACTCTAAAATTCACTTAACTCCATTTAGTATTTGGTGCCAGAACATAGCACAATATAAATTGTTTAAAAAAGTTCTAATTTAAACTAACATTAATGTGGTATAAAAGATTATATGCCATAAATATCATTTTTCATTTTACATAAAAGTACAGTACAATGCAGTCATCTGAATAGTTAAAAAGCCACTATAAAGATTTGTGGAGTAGTGCTGCGAACTGACTGCTAAATGTATCGAGATAAAAGGAGAAAATGAGCTGTGAATTTTAAAGATGAGTCGTACTACTCTTCACTGTTCGCACGTCGAATAGCAATTCTCCCAAACTACTGGATTCTTTCCGCTGAACAGAGCCACAAAGCCACTTCTCTCCGTGGAATGTAGAAGCTGTGACGGCTTGACAAAGCCATGCAGAAAGCAGGGACTGTTTGTGAACATGCACAGAGAGAAAGAGACAGTGCATCACTTAGCATTGCTTCCTCTGTGCTTAATCTGACAGGTGTCAGCCACGAGAAAGAAATGGGTAGGAGACTGTGGAGCACTTATTCTGCTCAGCGGTGCAATCCAGACTTCTGTGGGAAGCAATAAAGATGTATGGAGTAGTTTGTTTGTCTGTGCATGAATGTGAGTAAGCCTTTATGCTTATCTGCAACATGTTTGCAGCAATTTCCTGTGAAGTGTTTGGAGTTAAGAGATGAGTGTGAAGGATAGTTCATTCTGTCCTCTACTCCCTCCTGGCCTATTTTCCTTCATCTTAACCTTAACCTGCCTCTGACAACTTGTCTGCAATAAGACCTTTTCAAGCCAGGACAATGGATGGAGTAATAGCGCTATGAGAGACAAAGCAGAGAACGTGATTCGCAGGGAAATTTTATAGCCAAGAAAGAAAGAAAAGCTGATGTGCATAAGAGCATGAGAAAAAAGAAGTTTTGGGTGTATGCAAAGGGATGTCAAGCAGTCAGGCAGTGGGTGTTTGGAGTGGATGGAGAGATACTGAAGAGAGAAAGAACGGATGGATGAAAGGGAATAAAAAGGGTGTAAATGGACACAAGTAAGGATGGATGGAAAAAGCAGGAAAAGACAAAGACAGCTTGGAGGTATGAAGCTAAAGGAATTAAAGCAAGAAGCTTTGTTAGCTGGTGGTAATGACTAATGGAAGGTAAAAAGTACAATTTATTTACTAGGATCATGAAGGAAGAAAGGAAGGAAAGGAAAGTAAGAAAGTAAATATGAACAAAAGAAAATGCATTGATGGATGTGAAAGAAGCTAAAAAAAGAAAAGCAGAAGCAACATCGTGGGTCCCAATAACAAACATGAATTAAGATGTGCAGGTTAGTATAATTACTTTAATATTAACTGCTGAAGAGGAAGACGAGCAGCTGCAGGCCAGTTCAGAGAAGGTTACTGTGACACTTTTCATATTTCCTAATGGTCAAACTTTTTGTCAAACAGACTTTCAAATGGAAAAGAAGATTCACTCTATAAAAAAAAAAAAAAAAAAAAAAAAAAAAAAAACGCGGTCCCCCCCCGAAAACCCCCACAAAGCCCCCCAAACAAAAAAAGCAAGACCCCCCCCCCCCCCCAACCCCCCTTCAA
>JBAMHX010000011.1:3520801-3541401 GCA_037177515.1 Pseudomugil tenellus
AATTTAATTATGGGTGAAGGAGAAAAGAAATCTGTTTAGGGAAAAGAAGGTTTTTAAAAATGTGTGGAAGCTGTTAGAACTAATCCCCCCCCCCCCCCCCCCACACACACACACACACTCTGTTGAAACTGAAACAATTAGGAGGAAATGGAAAAGACCCAATTGCAGCATTGCAATAGCAAGATAGATCCAAAATTAACTCATAACTCCCTAACAGACAAACTCTCCTGAGATAATAGCACACTGAGGATAGACAAGAATCTGGTACAGAGTAAAAAAAAAAAAAAAAACAACAACAACAACAAAAAAACCCAGTAGTATTTATTTTACTGGCTCAATATGAAGCAGTTGTGGTGATTAACCGCTAGGAAGCTGGTTAAACATGGGAGCAGGTTGTAAAGGAAACTGGATACATGAAAGGGAAAATAAACTAAGCAACAAAGAACCCAGAAAAAAAAACTGAACAAAATCAACAACAAAAACACTGAAACTTAAAGAACAAAATATGAAATATAAATCCAATGTGAACTACAAAAAATGCTAAACAAAGCAGTCAAATATAAATGTACATTTTACACTGCAAAGCTCGATGCTGGTACGAACATGTTACATGTCACATTAGCATGAAAATTCAAGCAACTAGTTACTAGTTACGTTTTCAAACAAGCCAAGTCCGTGTTGAATGCCACTCTTCTACAAATACAGATTGTAACATGCTTCTCTTTACATCTCTGAAATTCAGATTTTTAACTGTGCCATCCAGCCTTCTTCCTCATTGGCTATGTGACCAAGTTAACCCATTTCCGTCTTCGTGGCACGCTTTTCTGTGCATGTAAATTTTTTTCATGGGGTCACCAGAGACTGGCAACCTGTCCAGGGTGTACCCTGCCTCTCGCCCAATGTTAGCTGGGATTGTTCTGTTTTCAGTGTATTTATACCCTTGGTTTTCTTTCCCCCCTTGCTGGATCCTTAAATTAGTTAGTTATATTATTATATTATATTAAACCACATTATAGTTAGTTTCTTGGGTATCATGAATGCTGGTAATAAATCCTGTTAATGCACATCCTGGCTGCCTCCTGCTTGTCCTCCTTGCCTGCGTTTGGGTCCACCACCTCCTTGCACTGTAACGTAACATTCCAGTCCACAGTGCACAATCAAGCCATCTCTGTCTTTTATGAAACAGGTTGAAGTTTTCATTGTGTCAGGGTGGTTATTAGACTCAGAGACAGATAATGCTAGCCAAGAGAGGAGTTAAGGCTGCCCGTCAGCTTATAATATCTTCACACAGCAGACCAAACCTAAACTGACAGGCACACACCAGACTGACAGCCTACTAACAACACTCTATTGTTCCCTCGCAAATGTCCGGCACACACCTTTCACTGCCCATAGAGTGCGTGACACAAAAAGGAGGCAAAGAAACTCCAGCGCTCAGCAGGTTGTTGCTGAAGCAGGGTACATATGCAGCATACATATAACATATTAATTAGGGTCGCTTCATGTGGAGAATATTTTCCTTTGCTGTGTGCATAATTTTATAATGTAGTTCTGATTTATTAAAGCTTTTATTGGCCACTAAAATCAGGAGATTAAAAGATTAAGGAGATTTTGTACAGCAATGCAGTTGTCAGATTTCTCCGAGCAGAACACATTAGCTAAATATGAAGTCTTTTTTTCCCTAATGCATGTGTATGAGAAATTACAGAAGGTGCTGTTGTGTTTGGTAAAAAGGTCTTTATTAATGCAGTCCATTACTGATACCATTTGTCATGTGCAATCATTTCCATCTGTTTTTCCCTCATAGAATTAATCCCACAGTATGTTTTATGTTTTGTTCTACCTTTTCACTAAATCATTCTGTCTATAATTGCTTATTTGGGCTAAGCGTGAAAATATTTGAAGACAGTCAAAAAACTTGAAGCTGGAAGACATCCTCAACTAAAAACAGAGGTATACTGGATCTGTTATGCATGGAAGGTGTGTTACTGAAAATTCTGACTTCACTAATGCAAAAACCGGCAACCTTGTGGGCCCGAGTCTCATAAAGGTGGCAATGGATTAGTTTTAGGTTTTAGTCAAGAATGATATCTCGTGTTTACTCATTCTGGCTCGTAAATCATGACAATCTGATTGGTTGAAGTTTCTGATGACTTTCTTTAAACCCTCATCTTTTTTTTGTCGTTTTATTGAAGAACGTTTTGAAATGCTCTGTTAAGGTTGTGATTTTGGTATGACAACCTGATAAATTGATATTAAGGCCAATACTCGTCTGCATGAAATCAAAATTTCTCCAAAGATACAACTAAGAAACCAACAAGAAATGTAAAGACTAAGAATTCTGAAGTTGAATCTCTAGATTATGTATATTTGTTTGTGTATTTGTAAATATTTCTTTTAAAACAATAGATGAGTCCTGTTGTGTATGTTTCACTCTTTACACACATCCCACCCTGTGGGGATGATGTCCAATGAATGCCTTCCAGCAATATCAGATGGCTTAACGACAAAGTTTCCTTCCAGCACGCAATCTGATGTTTTCTAAAGCAGAGTCCAGTGCACTCCTGTCACTATCAATCTACTTTAATGAGAAAAACAATGAGCTGTTGTGACTGTGAGGGCACCCTATGCTGCTAAGTTAACAATTCAGTCAATTTGAATGCAATGCACATTTATCAGCTTCCATTTTTCATGTGTGTGTAAAATCATAAGAGATGTGAATGTTTTAACTGAGTGCAAGTAGAGGGTTTCATTCATTCCAGACTATTGGCTTAGGTTTCCCCCGTTTAACGTCAACATAGATAAATAAGGGATCTTTGGAAAGTGGCCCAACTGTGAAATCCTACCCTCTGTCGAATCTCTCCTTCCATCTTAATAGGGGAGCCGAACTCAGCCACTTGACGGACGCCTTCGCTGGCGTAGCCTCCATACTCCCACAGCACGTAGCTTCTGGAATGTGATGCGCCAATGATTGCTGACCAGTGGTTGGCTCGTCCTGGAAGACGGCGGCAGGAGACACAGAAGGATGAGTAGTCAGACAAGTGGTAGCCAAGTCAGAAGAGAGTTGAAAAAAAAGGAATGAAAACAAACAACCAAACAACAGAAGATAAACGCTCCCTTAATCAGAGCAACAATGGTTCTTTGGTTTTAAGAATGTTCTCCAGTCTTATAGCTGGCAAATGGGTGAAAAACCAGGGGGCACTGGAGAGATCATGACAATTCCTGTACTAAGGAATGTGAATATGAACAGTGCTAATCTGAGGCAGGAAGATAGAAAAGTTTCATAAGCAGTGAAAGGAAATCAGGATAGTTGCTTTATTGGAAGAAATGCAATAATTCAACTTGAAACAGTCAGCAAACATGTTTGCCCAGTTTTTAGCCTCTGTCTTATGCAAGTAACCTTTCTTTGGCATATACATGAAACTTTATTACCACTAGAACACTCTCCATTTTTTGATGCTTACATACAAGTTAGTTGCAGAAAGGCTGAGAACTTTGTTTTCATTGCTTTATAAGCTTCTTAATACCTGTATGAACAATGTAATCAGCTGCACATCACACATGCGTGGATGAGTATATGCCCACATTTTGAACTTACTTGGGTAGTCTTTCGGATGTACTTTCTCTGACCAGTTGCCATAGAAGGTGAGTCTGTACTTTGCAGTTCCACAGGCACAGCACTCTATAGCAGATGCTTGTGTAGCTTCCCCTAGCACTGCCTCTACAGGGAAACACACAAAGACACACACAAATAAGAACTCATGAAGGTTTTAAAGTCAAAATGATTTACAGCCTTGCTAAAAAAAAAACATTTTTTTAAACCAGAAAAAAACATACTTGGAGTTAAAACAACCCTGCATACATTACTGGATGATTGACAACAATTTAACCAGTGGGAATGTCAGAAAATTACATCCTTGTAAAAAATTGTATTTAAATGACACATTAGCTATAACATGAACTCATAAATATTCAAATTTGGCCCTGGACCAATAGTTTGCGAAGATAGGTCAAAGCCATTGTTTGAATATTTATGAATCAACAAATTATTCTGATAAATCCTGTCATGACATCAAAATTATTGCAAGATGAGTCAAACATAGAGGGCACCTAACTTATGTCAGCAAAGTGAAACATGGCGGCTTGATTGGCCTGCATAATAGTTTGGAAAATTAGATTTCTGCAAGGAGGGAAAGATTTTATGAAGGTAGGATACCCCTGAGATTAAGTCTGAGATTATTTTGCCAGACTTTTTTTTTTCGTTTTTATTGTAAAATAAATATGTGTATCAGAGCTTAGAAAATTTTGTTGCCATATTGTTTTAGAGAAGAGTTGTGTTTATTTGGGGAGCACAAAGCTCCAAAAAGCTCTGCATTCATCTATGCAGCAAAATCCAATTCTGTGGTGATCTACAAAGAAATATGTAAAATCCATACAGATTCCAGTGACATTCAATCTTTACTATTGCTTTTTTGTTTTTACCAGATTTATAGTTTTACAAAAAAAAAAAAGAATAAGGCTCAGTACACTTCAAACAGCAGATAATAGCAGCATGATGCACATGCTGAGGAAAAAATAGGCAGCTGTCATTACCTTTCTCACACAGTGGAACAGTGAGAGAGCCTTCGTCCTGGAAATAGATAACTCTCTTCTGGACAATACTGGCCCTGGAGACACAGAGAGCAGGTGATGAGAACAGCAGCTTAAAATAAGAAGAAGAGAATCATCAGGAAGGTGCAAAAGGTGCATTAAATGGATACTTTTGCTGTTCTTTTTCCTTAGGAGGGTAATGGTTTCCCTGAGATTCCATAAAAGATACTGAGTACACATATTTTTACAGGAAAAACACTCTATTCTCTCAACATCCTGACACAATCATCCAGCTGCAATAAAGACAACGGTGCCCATATGAAGAAGAGCAGGAATTACATTTGGAAGGCATTATAGAGATTTTTCTGCTGGTTTTAGGCCAAGCCACTTTCTAATGTATAAGCTAATATTTACTTAAAATTAAACTGCCCCTGTTGAAATAGCTTGTTTTACAGATGCTTTTACATTCATTCTTGATAGAAGTGAAACGTACTTCTGTGTCTGGCAGACTGAGCTCTGAAACGATGTGTGCTGCTGCTATTGAAATTCCAAGAAGGTTCACAGGCTTTGATAAACTTTAACAATAGCTTACAAAAAATAAATAAAAGTCATCCATTCTTCTGCAGGACAACATTTATTTTCAATATCATAACCATAGACTAGTTATGAAGGTTTGTACCTACTATTTTTTCTGGCAGACAGGTTCTGTTGCAAAAACAATGCAACTGTAAATGTTCCATGATATCAACTAGACACTGAAGGATGGTATGACGTCCATCTCAGTTATCCAAAAAACAAAACAAAAAAAAAAAACACTAAGGCGGGGGGTGGGGGGGGTACAGCCTATCCGAGCAAGCTCACTCACTCTTAGGGAGAAGTTGTAGTGTCCAAATAGCCTGATATGCATGTCTTTAGGTAGTGGGAGGTATACATGCAAACTACACGCTGCAGTTATAGTTCTCCTGGTTTCAAATTACTCTAACAGAGGTCTAACACTGAGGGTCTTCATCTCCACATTCTTAAATAGACATAGGCTATAGTTGATAAATTAAAGCAAAATGCTTCCTTTTGGACCGGTAAATGGACTGGCATTGCAGTCCAGCACACGTGTCCCCAGAGTGTCTCCACACACTGTGGGAAATAAAGAGGAGGGAGAGGTGGCATTAAGTTGGAGTTATCAGTTACAGTGCTCCTATAAATCTTGCACTGGCTGAATGGTGCAATATACTCTGCAACATGGGTCGACTGCTTGGAAATTGAACAACAAAAGTTGTATTTATTGTTATTACCGACCTGCCTGTCGTCATTTTTAACAAATGTTCTAATGATTTAAGATGCCTGAAGTCAATTTTATTTATCCAGTACTGTAAATTTACAACGTCATCCAATATAGTGATAAATACAACATGATTTATACCACAAAGGACTAACACAAAGGGCAGGTAACTCCGGTCCTCAGAGCAACAATACTTTATGTTTTACATGCACACCTGAATCTAAATAATGAGTCACTGAGCAGAACTTGATTGGATGGTGGACTTTTTCATTTGAATCAGGTGTGTTGGAGTAGGAAGCATCTTAACATTTGTACATAAAAGGAGGTAAACTTGCTTTATCCAAACACTTGCTGTTGGAACCTCCATAAACATAAAGCTACACTAGCTCTTCAGGCAGCATTAGTTAATCTTTATGTCCTGTATGCATCAATGAACATTGACCCACCAGCTCATTTGCTTTCTATTCCTTGGACCACTTTCAGAGAGTTCTGGCCACAGGGAACATCACATACAAGAGCTGCAGCTTTGGATCCTATGACCCAGCTGCCATGAAAACCCAGCCCTTCTCAAAGTTACTAAAATGCTTTTGTTTGGCCATTTCTCCTACTTTTATCAACACCAAATGCAAAATGCTGGATTAGTGCCTTCTGTACAATACCAGATACAACTGTAATAAGAATAGACACTTCTAATATCATCTTTCGGTGGTCGTCACATTATGGCTGAAGCATGTTCAAACTGTGCATCAGTCTCTTGTTTGTCTATTACAGGCCACTGTACCTGAGAAGATGCAGAGTAAGTGAGATGTGAAGCTGTAGCACTGTTCCTGTATATCCCTTGGGTTTAAGAGGTCAAACCTTCCCTGATAAATAATTTCTCATGACGATGAAACCTTACAAGGTGAAAGAGAACTTCTGCAGTTCATGTTACGCTCTAAACCTACATTGTGACATTTCCCAAGTTGTCATTATCAGGTGTTGTACTTGATAAAATCGGTGACATTTACAAGACCCCCCCTCCCTCCTCCCCTCTCCTCCCTCCCTCCAAAATGAGGTTACAGTAATGATGCATTTTGTTGGTGGTAACAAAATTTCTGACGTTCTGTTTCTAAAAGGCCATATCGGTTTAATCCTTCGCTGCATCTCTTCCATAATGTGTCACACATGTCCCACATCTCTTCCCTTGTGAACTTGTCTTTAAAGTAGCTTCCTGCTATTATTTGGGAGCAAACAACACAGAAACACCAACGAATGCAACTTTTTATAAAGAACAAAAGCAAACAGGGTAAACATATGTCAAGTTCCAGAAAGATTTTATTTGGTTTAACTTTGATTTGCTGCTTATACTACAGTACAACGAAATGCAAAGTATAAGTCAAGAGGAAATTAAATAACTACTGTCTACAACTAAGCTTCCAGAAAGATCAATGCAGCTTTTCAGAATATTAAAGTCTGTGGAGAATCTAAAAAGAATTAACTGTGATTCAAATGAGGAAGCATGATTATTAAAACATTTGTTCAAGTTGAAACTTGAAATAATAGTGGCAGCTGTGAACAAAAAAGTAAACAGCACTTTGAGATAATTTAAGAAATCTACACATAGAATATTAAACGCATCTGGGTGTTACTAAACTAACTAACTAATGATCCAGCAAACAGAACAGAAACCAACAGACATATATACACCACTGAACTACACATGTGCACACTATAACCAATCAACCCCAGTTGAAACTAATTAAAAAGTCAAGACGCAAAAACAAAAACACAGGGCAAAACAGGAAGACTACAAAATAAAACAGGAAACCAAAAACCTAACCCAAAACCCTAACAGTCAAAGCAACTTCATTTATATAATGTCTTCACCATGTGTCCAGTATATGATGTTTTCGTAAATATCTATTCTCTAAAATGGATGCTTATTGACAGGTTCCACTGTTTTCCAGGGAGCTTTTTTAATTATTGTTTTTATTGTGTCTCTAGAGGTGAGAGAAATTGCTTCCAATGGTTTGATCTTGCTTTGTTGACTTTTCTATTTCGCCCCACTATGACACAATGTTATGATCCGAAACAAACCCATTTGCATCTTCACATGGGAACCAAACAGATTTGCATGCTTCCACCATTTATCTGCTCACAATGGTCATGATTTACTTAGCTTGCACGTATGAACAGATCTCCAAACTTGATAGAACATGTAAAAACATGTTGTAGCCTGGCTGACCATAGGGCTTGTTAAATGGGCAATCCATTTTTGGTTTTGTCCTGACTGAATTTGCGATATGGGTGTTGCTGCCAGAATGGGTAAAACACTCAAGCATGCACTTTTATGCTGATGATACATTTATTTATTGTTAAGGTTCATCTCCTGTTCTAATGCTATTTCCAAACTACAAGGCCTTAAACTTTTCCTATTGTGTCCTCTCCTGAAGGAAATGCTATGGATTGATGGATTGATGACTCAATAACTTTTAAACCACATATAGAGAAACCTGTGAAGAAATTACTCAAACTGGGCTTTTTCTTTCGTAACAAGTTGTGTTTTACTTTTGAAGCGAAAAAGCATCATGTTACTGCAACCTTTTTCTCTGTATTGGATTATGGTGGTATATTTTATATCAATGTTGCTTCTTTATGTCTTCAGAGGGTGGCCACTATTTATCATGCAGCCCTGAGGTTCATAACTAACTTTAAATGAATAATACATCACTGTGACTTGTATTTATGAGTGGGAGGGCCTTCTCTGGCAACAAGGCGGAAGACTCACTCCTATACTTTCATTTTTAAAGCTTTACTTGAACTACTACTGCCTTCCTACATTTGTACTTTAATTACGAGAAAAAACTAACAAAACCCAGAAACCATAACAAGAACTCTGTAACTGTGAAAAGCAATACAATGTTTGCAAAAAGAAGCTGTCAGCATATATGTTAAACATTTTTGTTTGTATCATTAGTTCACAATTAATCTGGTCTGTTTCTAATGATCGTCAAGGACAGGAGATAAAGATGTTGTACATACAAATGCAGGATGATGACATTGGAGGCAGCTAGTTTAATTAAGAGTATTTAATGAGGAAGCCCTGAAGAGCGGGGAGATCCAGAAACAAAGCTTACAAAGTCTAAGCTGATATTTTTCTCCGTTTTTGTTCTTGATGAGTCTAGGGTCAGAAAAATTTTTTCATACTTCAAAAGAAATGTGTCCTTGGGGGAGAGGGTTTTTGAATGCTGTGTTAATTGTGTCCTTATTTACCACACGTGTTGTATATTTTCATATTTTTTCAACACCTCAGTCAGCTAACTATCATCCAACCTTGTTGATCCTTATCTATCAGTTGACAATTTTCGACCTCGTGCTTTACACTATTTTATGTCTGTATTTAACTCATCCACTTCAAATTTCCAACCAAAGTTGCTCTCAGATACTACATGAGAAAAAGATTTGCTTGGCTGATGAATAGAGACCCAGCTGGAAGAACTCCTAAATAGGGTTCGAGAACAAAAGCAAAGTTCCTGGTTCTTGCAGAGTGTGTAACAGCAACACAACAGCAGAAAGGACATACAAGCAAACACAGGCTAACATAATGAACCAAAGAAAACCCGGAGCATAAATACTGAGAACTTATATACAAACTAGCAGCAGGTCTGACAATTAAAAACTAGGATTAGGTTCCGGAAGTAGGAAGAAGTGAAGACCAGACTAGAACAGATATCAGACCAGATATAGGCCCACAGAAATTGCTCAGTGCTGTGGTGATGTACTCAGTTACTACTCTGGAAACATTTCCACAGATTTTATTTAATCTGAATATCCTTCGTCTTATATTATACTCTTAGTCGTTTTCATCATAGCAGACTGACTTTAATTCACAGAGGGAACTACTTGGAAAAATCTAAATTAAATATATAATTAATTAATAATAATAATAATCAATAAATAAAATATAAATTATCACCAGTTACAAAAAACACAAAGGTCACATTACTGAGCAAAACAGCAAAGATTCATGTGGCCGTGTAGATGCACTACTACTTGCACACGTCTCATTGTAAGATCATGTAACCCTGGTATTCAGCTGGAAACTAATTTTTATCTGCAGGATCAGAAGTTTTCAGACCTGAAGTAAAAAATCTGAAGGACTTACCTGAGATGAGACGGAAAGTGTCCACAAAGACAATATCCCCCTTTATCTTCCTGCTACAGAAGTAAAGCCTGCAGTCCTGTGCTGTGATGCTTTTAATTATGAGTCTGTTTTCTTGGATTAAATATTTTGTTTCATATTTAGGAGAGTGATACTCAGGAAGGAAAGAAACAGTTTGTCCAATCTGTACTTCAAGCTGACTGTGGATCAACATGAACCAGTAGACGTCTTCATCTCTGAAGCTGCAGGTTAAAGTCACATCTTTTCCCAGTTCCCCTCTCACCTCCGGCACATTCTCAGTCTCTACACAGACCAGAACCACCACCATCATCATCATCATCATCATCAGATCCATGATCAGGTTCAGCATGAAAAACTAAAGGAGTCGTCTGGAAGCAGTTCGGCTCTGCTGAGAGACCATGGAGGAAGTGTCTTCACTTCCTGGTTGACACGGTGATGATGCTGCGTGTTAACATCTGATAACAAACCACAAACATTTCTTCAGTCTCAGAGGACGGAAGTGAAACTTGTCCACATCCAGACTCAATCTGCAGCAGGAATTTGGGACAGATTGCCTTCATAGAGCTGCTTTTCACCATTTCAGAATAAACAACCCAGAAACCAAACATAACAGCAGCTGTAGTGAAGCAGAGGAAATACACTGACAGCAGCTCCTGAGGATCGAATATTCCTACAGCAACCTGTGGCTCCATTTTGTGTCTAAAAGCTGTTTCTGAAACATCTGCCAAATATGTCTATAACTTAAAGGGACAGTGTGTTAGAATTCTGTGGTAACATCAATAGATGACTTGTTGGACAGCAATTCATGAGCTCTACGTCGATCGTCTAACAAACATGTTTTGAGGAGAGAAATAAGTTCAACAGTTCAAAATTTAACAGATGAAGGGCTCTATCCTGTGGTGGAAAGTTGTTACTGTAGACAAAGTAAAACACTGTTGCATTTATTTATTTTTATTTTATTTTTTTAGGAAGCAGTTAAGCAGAAATGTTTACTGCAGCTTTACCCATCTCCAGTCCTCAAGGGCTACTATCCTGCAACTTTTAGATGCAACCCTTCCATCACACCTGAATCAAATGGCTAAATTTCTTCATGCAAGTGTAATTCAGCTCTGGAAAAGCCTGGCAACAGCCAATAATTTCATTCAGGTGTGCTGGAGAAGGGACGCATCTAAACATTGCGGGATAGTAGATGTCGAGGACTGGACTTGGGCACTCCTGGTTTACATTCTTGACACAAGGTAGCACAGTGAATCCAAAACTTAATGATATAAATATTATTTTTATAGTTTAAACTTACAATACAACAATAAGTCAAAACTCGATAGGCACAAAATATATTTCAAAGAAGCCACAGCAGTTCCTATTCACAACTGATCAATAGAGCCAAGAAATTCTCTGCTCAGAGGCCTTAGGAATTGTTTTTGGAAGAGAGAGAAGCTTCTGATAATGATGTAGAGGAACATGTTTCAGAATGTGAGGAGCACATTTCTAAAAAAATGGAGTTTGACCAAAACTGAAAAAGAGAACGAGACTTAGTATCTGCATCGTTCCAAAATGAAGTAGGGCCTAAGAACAAGCTTGTCAGCAGATCTGTATAGAAAAATAGAGGAATGTCAAGGAATGGGGACAGTGAATGTCTATAGTGGTTTCTGCACAGGTGTGGCGAAGGGCATAATATGATTAGATTGGGGTGTTTACTTTGAGGTGTGTATCTGTCCGAGTTGGAGTCAGCCGTTAGTTCTGCTTAAGCTGCATTCTTCTTTTTAAAGTGATAAAACTACAAAAACGCATGGATGAAAAATAAAACTACTTCCGGAATAGTTTTATGGTACAATTAACGCTAATAGAAGGTTAAAAGCTTTGCATAATATGAGACCTTTAAGGATATAGACTGAAATATTACTTCATAAAACCTTAGCAAGAAGAGCAGCACTCAAAGCAGAAATGTTCTGACGTTGCATTAAACCAGAATCTTCTAGAAGCAGAGCAGCAGATAAAGAGCAGAGGAAGATGATGTGTAAGAGGTTTCTTCCTGCTCCTCCATTTGATGGTGTTGTCATCTTTACTTCTCTTTCTGCAACACAGAGACACTAGATGTGACCACAATTATACACAACAGTTTCAGTTAAAACGAGAAAAGATTCTCCAGTTTTTCCATCCATGACTGGTTGTTGACTAATTGCAGTCCATTCCCCGAGAAAAGATTAGTCTTTAACTGTAACTGTACATGTATAAGAAACATTTTGATGTCCAGAGTCAAGATCTCAGTCCTGAATTTGTCTTTCAATCAATAAAAAAAAAAAAAAAAAAAAAATCAATCCAACACAGATAAATAGCTGGTTAACACAGTGGTTTTGTTTGTCATGGAAACTTATCAAAAGACTTGCACTACTCTTAGTAATAATACTTTTTTCAAATGTACTACAAATATACTTTTTTTAAGCCCTAACTGAGACAGTACACTTGAAGTTTGCTATTTATAAACTATATTTTACACACATAAGAAAAATGTAGTGAAGTCGACCTGACTGATAGTGTGTACTAAAAAGTTTGAAGAAAAATATATTAAGTTCATGGAACAAAACTATAAATACAACACTTTTCTTGATAATGCCACATCTGTGAAGAGAGGTGCTCCCTTATACAGATTGGTGAATAGTTTTTGAGAGACATCTTTTGTGACGTTTTAGATGAGAGCAGAAACAAGTGTTGCAATTATATTTTTGTTGATTGTACATTAATACTTCAATGTATATTCAATTAATACTTTAATAGTAAAGCTTCCACTTTTACTTTAGTAAAGCTTAAGAAATTGACAATTTTTCCATCTGCTGCATCTAAACAAATACACTTGCGGATTGACAAGCTGTTGTCATATAATGAGCAGAACATCACAAATTTTGTACAGAAAACTGAAATTTGCAAAAGCAAATTGAATTACAATATATAAATTTTGTTCAGACATGAATTCTGGTAACTTAACAAGGAACAAGAATATTATTCAGCTAAATGGGGGGTATATCCCTGAATGTCCCCAATCCTCAAATAAACACAATGCAATTATATAAAGACACACATGTTCAGTCAAAAAGCGCCACCTGGTGTGGAAACTTATGCCAGTATGGCATCAAGACAGAATGCATCCTGAGGTCATGACCTTTTATTTGCATTTGAATTGAGGCCAATGGGACAAATAGTTCCAGAGATATAGCAAAAATATCATTATTTTGTGCATAAAGCGGCATATGGTGGGGAAACCATAGATCTAATATAATCTCAAATTCGATACAGGTTGACCTCTTGGGGACGTCAACGGGCATAACGAGTATTAAAATCCAATTGTAAATCGTTCCAGAGATACAGGCAAAAATCTGATTTTTCGTGAATAAAGTGCAACCTAGTGGAGAAACCATAAATTCCAAAATGTTGAAATTCGATACAGGCCATCCTCTTGGGGACCCAAAGAAGTATACAGAATAGTATACAGAATATCAAAATCCAATTGTGTAAAATTGTTCGAGTTTTTAACTAAAGATTCTATTCTAAAATATCAAAATCAATTTACCGCATAACTAAAATAAACTTGTTTTCTGTATATACTGGTATGCTGCACACCAGTACAATTCAGAACCACAGGCCAACAAGGTTCTACTCTGTTTCTATTGGAAAATTCTCGACTTAAATTTCCAGTGAAAGACCTGAAGAAAATGGGGAAATTTCAAATATTAGGATAAGATAGAACTTCATTGTCATTGAGCCAGCATCCTGTTTCCAGTATACAAACCCAGTTCAAGATTATAGATACACGGAAAGGACATACAAGATGTGGATGAGACCAATGGATGAGACTAAGGCAAGTGCCATAATACGGCGCACCTTTTTGCAGGTGAGGGCAGAATAAAACACATGCACATAAGAGGAGCAAAATAAAAAAAAAAAATAAATAAATAAAAAAAAAACAGAATTTCTGGTCTGCACGAGTATGGGTGTGCAGTAGAGTAATGCTTAAAAAACACCTCAACACTTAAGCACAGTAATCAGAGAGTCACATCACAACAGAAACATTAGGGTGGATAGAGTGTGTAAATATAAAAATAAAAAAGACAGGATCACCTGCCATAAAAAGTAAATAGGACAATTGTTTTAATATCCCCGAACGCAGAGTGTCGGGGATATTATGGTTTCATCACAACCGCCAGATAGCCTTCGTGTGAGCACGATAACTCGAACAGTTTTCACAACTGGAATTTGATAACCTGTGTATCTGTTTAGGTCCCTAAGAGGACGACCTGTATCGAATTTCAGCATTTTGGGATTTACGGTTTTCCTACCAGGTGACATTTATGCACAATACCTGAAATGTTTGTCTATATCTCTGGAACTATTAGTCTCATTGAACTCAAATAAAGTGCAAATAAAAGGTCATGACCTCAGGATGCATCCTGTCCTGACGTCATACCGGGCTGGTTCAAAGTTTCAACACCAGGTGGACTGAACATGTGCAGCATCATATTATTGTATTGTGTCTATTTATGGATTTGGGAATAGGAGGATTCGGGGTGTTCGGGGATATACCCGTAGCCGTTGGTTCCGAGGGCATAGGCCTTATTTTCAACTGTTGCTGAAAGGTCCTGGATATGGAGAACCTGCAACACTTTGGGCTTGGACATGAAACAGACAAGACTTAGACAAGATTGACTCCAAACACATCAGACTCCTGCTGTTCCAATTCAGGTTAGGGGGGCGTTGTTGTTCCTAACTATTCTAACACACTTTCCTGGAAATTCCAGGGGAATTTTATTTTAGAAAATATTATAATTATAAGTGATAGGAGTTGGATTTACTTATGTTTCCACATAAGTAAAAGATATCATAGATAAATGTCTTTGGTAACATGAGTAAATGGCAATCTAATGGAGTATAAAATAGAACAGATTTAGCCAAAAATATTTTTAAGAAATTGAAATGGTGATAAAAGATGAAAAATTAAATATTGTCTAATAATTTAATAGCAGCAACTGGAATGATATTGAATCTAATCATAAGATACCCAAGGTGGCATGCTCCTAATGTTGATGGGAGAAAAAAACTTAGAACGTTTAGGTTTTAAATCATTCGATAGGTTTTGTTTCTAGATTGTAACACACACTGTTGCATGTGTTGACTTTCACCCTGAGGAGCAGCTCTCGGTACCAGTGTTGTCTAGCACGGTTTCTTATAGTGATAAAAAGGAGTCATCAGTGTTTTAATGACGCAAATTTAAACGGTTCAAGTTTGTAGAAGGTGGAATTTTTTTAAACTTTGTAACTTCAACCGACCTGAAACGGTGAGGTTGACTTCCACAGTATACTTCACTTTGTGGATGAAACACTCATATGTGCCTGAATCCTCCATTGTCAGGTTTTTTCATCTGGATGGAGAAGTTTCCATTTTCGTATTCATTCTGAAAGCTGAAGATTCGACCCTTGTACTTCCGGTTCTGAAGTGTTAAGTTTTGCCGATCATCTCTGATGCTCAGCACTGCTGTGTTGTTTTCATCTCTCCAGGAAACGTTGACCTTCGCAGGTACAAACTTGCTGTAGTTGCAGGGCAGCAGGGCAACATCTCCAACAGAACTTTTCACTTTTATAACCTGGCAGACCACTGATGACAGGAAGATTCACATTAACACAAGCAGATCAATTAAAGCATCCAAAAGATGCCCTGATTTATTAGTATCAGATCAAAGGATCGAGCAGTCAATTGATGGTTAGAAATATTTCTGATTTTAACTTCTATAATGACCAGCTTTGTTTCTTTTTTCATGAAAAATTTCATGTAATATTTCTGACTTTGTTTGACCCAAACCGAAGTTATAAATGTGGTTGGGCATACACCTTACAAATAAATGCATTGGAGGTGCATGGGAAACCTATCCACGCTGACAGCTGTGTTGATACATCAGCTAATATCCATCTTTTTCCTGGGGGTGCTACTGTAGTAACGATTATGGGGAAAATTTTCTGTCAGACACTGGAAGTAACAGTATTCCTTTGGCTAACCAAGGTAGCAGAGCACCGACCGGGGATTATTTTGAAAGTAATTTGCATTCAATTCAGTAGATAAAACTATGCTATTGTTTTGTTTATATATATTCAACAATCCAGAGTTTCCTAAAATGGCGCTGAGAAGTTGTGCCTGCAGTGCTGTTCACGGCTACACGAACAATTTTGTTTAGTATAAAAGAGGTTGATTTTCTTGAGACAGATGTTAAAGGAAATTTGAGTTTTTATTACCTCATTCTCAAAATGGGAAATTGATTTGGTTATTTACTGTCATATTACTCTAAAAAAGAGTAGCTATTTAGCTTCCAAGAGGCTGCACATATTTTATTCATTTTTTTGTTGTTTTTTTTATGTTAAAATAAAGTTACACAAGTGAAGCGATTGCTATTTATTCCTAAATAGACGCTTCATACTTAAAAACTACTTTACTGTGCACAGCACTAAGTGCAAACGTCTTATATGTTCATTGTTTACAGTGGCAGCGCCTGCCATCTCTTTTAACAAGCTTGTGTCACAGCTTGTTTAGTTGCATTTTTGATACAGGTAAACTCCTAAGTTGACAGCATTAAAATCATGTTTGAAAAAGAGCAGTTTTTTACGTGTGTATTTTTTTCTTTTTTACCGTTGGGGGGCGGGAGTGGGGGGGGGGTCTATTAAAATTGGTAATTGGAATTGGTTTAAAGAAAAATTCTGAGATTTTTTTTTAGGCAAAAAAGGTAACGACGGTTCTGAGGTGCAAGCCAGCATTCGCAGCACACTGTTACAGGTGGAGGCATAACACAGTACTTGTTAAATATGCTACTATAATCAGCGGCCACTTCAGGTCATCCTCCCTCCTCGTCTGCAGTAGGCAGTGATATGATTGTATTATCCTGTTTGAGCCCATACAGGTGGGGTTCCCACATGTTTAAATTCCCAACACTCAAAGAAACTGTATTAGCTCGTACTGCTAACATGTAAACAAACGCTGGTTCCGGTCCGCACTGGAAGTCGGACCCATAATTCACACAAGGCCTCATGGGTGCTAAGAATAAGGTGGATAGGCAGAATGACAATGAGGCATCAATATATATTATGTCTATGATGTAAAAGCCCTGAAGCAGCAGTGAATATGTCTGTTCAGACTCACCTGAACTCAAAGCAATAGCCAAAAATATCCAAACGCAGACTCTGTAGACAAAGAAAAATCAGTCAGTCAGACTAAACCTTCCAACTTCTGTTTCATTACAAAAAAATCTGAGACATTATGGAGCTAGAATTGTCTTTTTATTGAATGCAAGAAAATATACAATCCAAGAGGGAAAAAAGTTTTGGAAGGAAAAAATTAGGGTTGCACAATAATTATAGGGTCAATAACAAGAAATTACGACGTAATTTTGATAACTCCTATATCATTACAACTTGCCCCATAACTATAACATATGTTTGTCAGCGAGGCAGCTGTCTACAATGGATGTTGCGTTCAAGTGACATTGGTAAGATTATCATTTATGTTAGAAAACAACTTGTTAAAACTTTTAGTTTTGGTCGCTGATTGATTCACTGACATAAGGTGACAACAAGTCCATTTTTGACATGCTACGCATAAACAATAGAAACACTGACTTAAAAAGGCCAAAAGAACTAGTAGCAAATGTGAGAACCGGAATTTCTGTCACACCTGAATGCAGCACCAATACCATTCAGAGGAGTGTGTTGGCGAAAACATGCCGTAGGACAGTAGGGCTCGATCAATTAATCGGTGGACCGATTAAATCGGCTGAAAATGGAGTTTTTTCAAATGTCTATAATAGGCAGGAATCTCGCCGATTATATGTCGATTTATGCTTCACATTTCATAGCACCGTAGTGGTGCAGAGTAATGCAATTGCAAGGTTTGTCCAGTAGATGGTGCTGTTACCCCATTCAACCGAACAGCCTTTTTCACCACCTAAAGACTGTAGATAAGAGCATGCATGGTTGTTTGTCTGTGTATGTTGGCCCTGTGATAGACTGGCTTCCTTTTCAGGGTGTACCCCGCCTCTCGCCCTGTGTAAGCTGGGATTGGCTCCAGACCCCCCACACGACCCCCGTTCAGGAATAAGCAGTAGAAAATTGATAGATGGATGCTTAAGAGGCTTGCTAATAGTTATTTACTGGAAACATTAAATATCTTTGTAAAAACTGAGAAACCTTTTTGGTTTTGGTAATAGTACTAATGGCATTATCTTAAGTATGTACAGTATGTACATAAATGGGTTATTGTATCGGCCTTTGGCAGCGGAAAGTTATCGCTATCGGTTCTTAAAAAAATATATCAAAAGGAAATATATGCATAGGTGATTTCATGCCATTGGTCATTCTGAGCAAGACTGACAGCTGGATGGCGATGATGGTTCCGCATTCCTCATTCCATCGGCCTGTTAACCCTTTACGTGCCGGAGTTTTTTTTTCACGAAAACCTAAGTTTTGACAGGTTGATTTTAAAAGGCTGTAACTTTGAGATAAAGGTATACTGTCAATGAGAAAATTGTTCAGTACAACTAAAGGTCTGTGATGGGAGTGAAATTATTAATCTAATTTGCATATTAACACGTCACAAGGTGGCAGCCATATTGGATAATGTTCAATTTTGATATCAAGGTTTCAAAAGGCTCTAACTTGCAAGTAGTCTGAGATAAAAGGTATACTGTCAAGAAAATTGTCCCATATGACTCGAGGTCTATGATTGGAGTGAAATTATTCATCTAATTTGCATATTATGACATCACAAGGTGGTTCCATATTGAAAAATGTTTAATTTTGATGTCGAGCTTTCACCAGGCTATAACTTGTAAGTTATTTTAGATAAAGACATATTTTAAATGAGAAATGTCTTTAGTATGAACCAAAATATCAGTTTGGTTACAAAATTTCCCTTTCAAAGAATATGTTTAATTGGTGACGATGCTTCTGATTTCATTATTCATAAACAGAGAGATTAAATCAATGGCCTCAGAATTGGTCAGATTGTCTCCACAATAACCAACAGCCTCATATACATTTCAGAGGGACATTTGATATTCCTCTTCTCTCAAGAACTGCCAGTCAATCTTATCGCCGCCGTAATTTATGGTCCAGCAGTGAACGCCACCTCCACGCTATTAATGCTGTTTCTCCCGCGTCCACGCAAACTCGCCGTCACTAACGTCAGTTTCTGCTTCACTGGACAACTGCATGTCCTCCTACTTGTAAGAGGAGTTTGCCACCACCTGATAATAGGGAAGGGCGATATAACACCGTGGATGGTTATTCCGGTGTACTTTCGCTCTACCGGTGCAACGCTGAAATCTCGCGAATAATTTTAACAGAGCACGCATGCGCTTTGCAGATGTTTTTGTCTATCAGCATCAGCATAGGGAGAAAACACGGCATCTGCAGGGCAAAAGACCGGCTGAACGAGGATAAATTAATTTGCAAAAATGAAGCAACATCAGTTATTTGGAACTGGTCTGTGTTTCAAAGTTCGTACCTCGACCAGCACACATTTACAAACAATGCAAACAAACTGTCACTGCCAAGGTGGGAAACACGACAAACATATTTCACCACCTGAAGCAAAAGCACTCGGCGGAGTATAACAGAGTAATAAGGGATTATCACTGTAAGTTTCTTTGAATAACAGACATGGTCAACAGGTAAAAGGCTTTCCGTAATATTGCTTTTAGCATTTATCTAAACACACGCCGCAATACACTTTCTATACGGAGGATGTGCGCCCATAATGTTGTCCAACATTAAAAGGGGAAATGCGAGATGCGGCGTGACCCAAAGTGTGTGGCCAAAAAACATTACTATCGCTGGAGCCTTGGACAGAAAGCCTTATGAGAAGAGCTGTCAGCATTCAGTAAACTTAACCCAGGCGGTTTCATACAGTTTAGCCAAAGACATGATGGCAGTGCTGACAGAAGGTTTTACCAAAACCGCTTCACGAGTTTGATCCCCGTTACAAACTGCCTGGAAAAAAGCATTTTATTCAAACCACGTTGCCTGTATTATATCCAAAATGCCCTGATGAAGTAAAAAAAAAAAAAAACTGCAGATCCAGTAGTCATTTTCACACAATATGTTTTCTTAATGTTGTCATTTTCAGGTAAAATGATTACAATTCAGTTTACCTTTAAAGCATACATTCAAGTTCAAGGAAATGCCTATGAATCAGTGTTTATTATACACCTTACTATGCCAGCACTGCTTTTGATATCAAAATGCACTTTCAAAGCACTTATAATGGATTGTGCATCCAAATAAAAAGCTGCTGTTTCTAAGACTGTCTTTATCCACAAATTATTTATATAATGCAGTATGAAACGGTTTCATTTCATTTCATTTCATTTAGAACATTAAGAAATAAAAAAGGATTGAATAAATGGCCCAGAAAAGGAAAAATTAGTAAATAAATGGCTCAGAAAAGGAAAAGAACAAACATTTAAAAGAATATCATCAGATTTTCGTTATTGCGAAAATGTAAATAATAATCAAGATAAATATATATCTCATATATATATAT
>JBAMHX010000011.1:3544913-3573067 GCA_037177515.1 Pseudomugil tenellus
ACTACTTACTCTACTCGACTGGTTTTTCCATCATAATTCGGGACCACCTAATGTGTGAGAGATGTGCCGCTGCAATTCGATATTATAAAGCTGTCGCCTTGATCTGCAACTACTGGTGTTGGTTCCAAATGTGCTGCAGTGATCAGAGATATTATGAAGCTGCAAACAATCAGAGGTGCTGCAAGTGCATCAGTGTTGGTTCTGAAGCTGCCGCTCAGATTGGTACTGACTGGCTGATCATTAGTACAGACTGTAGTGAAGATTTGAACCAGACCTTCCCGCCTGGAACCTCAAATAAGCAGGTACCAAAAAAGTATCTACTCGGTATGTAAAATCTATAGTGGAAACACCCGGAAGCCTAGTAGAGTCGTGGAAAGCCGGGAAGAGTAGGTACTAATGGAAAAGGCGTATGTGCACACCCTTTAAAAAAAAAACAACTAAATTTCTAAAGAATTTAGTTTGATGTGCAGACTAGTTCATGGTCTTCCAGGGTTTCAGCAGTGTTATCTGGAACCTATCTGGTCGTTAACCCCTTGGAATTCAGGGTCCAGTCAGCATTTACATAGCGTATGTGCATAAAAGGGTCATGTTTTAACTTGACCCCTTTATCAACTTGATATTTTATCTGGCAGAGTAAAATTTAATAAATGTCTGATCTTCTTTAGTATGTCATCTTGTAGACAACATTGTAGATAAAAGCACACATTAAGACATTTTGAAAAAGATAACAGTAAAAAATGTAAACTTTAACAGGATGTGTAAGAGCATTACATATATATTAAAGACATTGATCTATTGGAAAACATATGTTGAGATACAGTGAAACAACCCTTTACATCTGAAAATTGTCATAGCAGGATTCATTGAGGTTTGGTCTACGAATATTATGTGCAAATCCAAATGATTGCTCAACCCTGAAGATCAATAATTTCTCAGGCTTTCTACATTTATCCCTTCTGCAACTTCTGTGTGTGTAAACATGAACATGCTATCGCTTGTATCATTCATCACATCATACATACATTATACATGCTACCATTTAGATCATACCATAAATGATAGCATTTTGAATTAGAAATGTAGAAAAGTTTGGCTCATGTAATCTGTGGGACTGAACTGATGGCATACTGATCACACTGACATTTGACTAATGTTAAAGGTGATGATCAAAACTTGAAACCTTTAAAAAAAACCCACACATACAAGACATTATCAAGCTCCCTGAAACAATAGGATTACATAACAAATATATCTAACAACAGTCCCAGGAAATGGTCTTTAAATCCGAAGCAAAGCAACAATAAAAGAGTACAGCATCAAAAATAGATAAAGTGAACTCAATATATAGAAGAAAATGAAAGTCGTGGAGGCTTTACAGCAGTTTTTTTTTTCAATCAGCCCCAGGCTACATATTCTTTCCAGATACCTCAGCTAGAAAAATGACAAGAACTTGAACCAAGTGAAGAGGAGGAGGGCAACCCTCAAAGTATACCTCCTGTTCTGAGTTTTAAGGATTCTCAGCTATAGCTGATTGAAGCCATGTTTAAAAGATTCTGACCTGCTGTTTGCCTGATGAGTATATTTAACTTATTTATTTTAGGTCTTCAGCTTACCAAATCGCTTCAACGCATGACTTTTACATCTAGGCTTATGAAACGAGCAGCACTATAAGTTTGCTAATCTACCAGTACAACAAATATCTTGTACAATTGAAGATATTTGTATAAAGTATAATTGAATTGAATTATGTTCATTAATGAGCTTTAATTTGGTCTATAAATGTGAAATATAAAAGAATAAACGAGCACAGCAGTACCCAAGAGTTTATATTATTTGAAATCTCTTGTTTTATGAATACTGCAACATCATATATACCAGTATCTACCTATATATCAGATATACCCATAAAATCTGCATACGTGAAGAAGACATTTCATACTTGCATTTTTGTTTAAATATGAATAATGAGCTGTATGTCTCATATCTATTTAATTTGAGAGCAGAATTTCGCACAGAACACATACATAAAATGAAAACGTTACAACAAATACAAGCAGGAAACAGGAAATGAACAAATTATTTTAGCTGAACTTTAAATAAATGTAGATACTGTAGCAAAATCTGTTTCAAATAATTTAATAATGATTTGATGACAATATGAGTTCCTCTTGTCTTATGTAGAACTGCCTGCCCAGTTGTTTCATTAGCAACTTCTTAAGTTTTATTATCAAACTAGTTTGGCGTGTCTCGTGTGAAGTCAGCAAATTGAAAGCCAGACAGAGATCTTTGTTTTTAGTTTTTCTGTTCAGATATCTAAATCGACTGGTGGTTCTAGACTTAAATGAGAAATTGATCTTTTCAGCTGGTCCTCTTCAAACAAGTATGATGTCAAAGCACCCAGGCAAAGCAAAAAAAGATGCATACAAATATTTTTAAAGTTTTAAGAAAAGGGAACTCTCATTTGCAAGACGATTATTCCACTGTCACCACATTCCTCCTGGATTTCTTTGTACTTTCAAATTCTTCAAACATGTTTCTCAGCTGGAGGAATATCATCTGGTACCTTTTCAAAAGCAGTTTTTGCACTTCAGGGAACAAGTGATTGGCCAGTACTTCTCAAAAACTATGCTACCGTTCTGTTTTATACTGTATAATGTTGTGTTTTTCACACAAACCAAAGCACACATAGTCTATGTACACAGTCTGCCAACGTATCCAACATAGCCAATGTAACAGGAAGTCATATAGGCACTGGTGCAAACTAAGATCCGTTGAACAGTATTTCACACAACATGTCCAACATTGAAGCAGATGGTCTCCAGCAGCAGAGGACCACACTAGATGCCACTGCTGTTAGCTAAGAACAGGAAACTGAGACAACAATTCACACAGATTCACCATAACTGGGCAATACAAGATGGAAAGATATTGCCTGGCATGATGAGTCTCTATTTCAGCTCCACAATCAGATGGTAGGATCAGAAACGGCACGAAAGCATTCAAATGAATGGCTAACTTAACACGCCGTTGGAGATCCATTGAGGCGTCTTTCCACACCATTCCAGTCTACCCGGCCTTACACCAGTCCACCCGGCCTCAGAGCGATTTGTCGAACCATACTGGTACACTTTTTGGACCTACTTCATTGTAGGGCCAGGCCTGTCGTGCCGTGCGAGTAGCGTGAGGTCTGCAGGCTGATGTCAAATGATTGGCTTGCAGCGAATGATGTAACTACACAGCAATGTACACAGTAATGATAATAAATGATTCACCAGGTCATCTCGTCTTGCCTGACGACGACATCTCCTGATTTGTGCCGTGAGTGTATTACTCATTATTAGCCATAACCCAAGCAGCAGGTAAAAGACTGCTTTACCGCCTTCCATCTTGTCTCTGTTTTCTTCTGTGGTTTCTCTGAGAACTTTTTTTTATCAATTAACTAAGCAATACATTCAATTCACGTGCTGTTTTGTTGCGTAGTGTTGCTATCAGATGACATCGGTAACTTTCTAGAAGGAATGCGCAAGGGGACCCCTCCCACAATAGAGCGTCTGGACTCAGACTGGATTTGCAATGGAAAAGCATTCCAGCAGAGTAGATTGCTGCCAGGCAAGCAGAGCGGACTAGGTAATAATGGAAATCCGGCTTTTGTTTTTGAATCAGGGAAGTTTGATCAGGGAAACATCTAAAACCAGGAAGACGCCCGACATTGAGGAGCAGATTCTCTGAGCCCTGGCGTAGGAGTTATTTTTTTACACACTGTCCTCCAATAACCTCCACAATCACCAGATCTCAGTCCAATAAAGTACCTTTAGAAAGTGGTGGAGGTGGGCATTCATGTTGTGGATGTGAAGCCAACAAATCTGCAGCAACTGTGTGATACTATCATGTCAATATGGCACAAAATCTTTTAAGAATAAATCGTGTTTAATCTGTAAGGTAGAGAAATAAGGCAATACTGAAGGTAAAAAGGCTTCAACTTAGGTGGACCAATAAAGTGGCTGCTGAGGACACATCTAACCAGTAAAATGCATTCCTTTATTCTTAAATAATTATGATCTATTTGGAGTTATGAGTGGTACATGAGTGGTACCGAATATTAAGAATTAAATGAAAATAAATGGTCACGTCAGGTCCACTTTATAGCTTCAGAGCAATTGTACCTTGTATATTTGTTGTCGAAGGATAAGAAATATCTCATCATATAGTGAAACTTGCAATAAAAAATCCATCTCTTTACAAGCACTACCGCTTTATATTTTATTTGATTGGACTCTTGGGGGCTTTATTGGGTTTAAACTTATGCAAGTTGAACAGAAAACAAAATTACCGGAAAAATCTCAACATCAGGAGGTGTATATGAAACTTTGTTTTTAGCTGAGAGACGTGTTTAAGAGATTTCAGTAACAACATACAGGCAATAACAGAAAGCTGGAGAAGAGTTATATTTACAGCAATATGCAGCAGCAAAAAGGAAGAGGAAAACCAGCCTCGTGGTGTGATGACATGGCATGTGAGTGTAAATTTTACTTAAGAATTAAATTTTTCTTTTTCTTTCCCAAAACTGGTCAGAGTAAAGCAAAACAAGTCACAGGAGACATCCGCTCATGCTGTCCACTAAAATAATGTCTTCTTGCACAGACTGGTTGCCAAGCACCTCTTTCCTGTCATGAATGATCTTCTCAACACTGTGACAATACCCCAAACCGAAAGTCATCCCAACAAAGATGAAGCGACAGCAAGTTCCACTAGCAGAGAGGAAACAGTTGAAGGAAGAAGACAGAAAGACATAGGCATGGATGTTAGATGAGGTGTAGCTAAATCTCTATCCAGCTGCTGACAGACAAAAGTGACAGCAATATGAGGGGAATTTGCATAGCAGATGTTCCATTGCACAGGCCTAGATTTATTGAACTAGTGCACACTGGAATGGCTATGTGCCATCTGTCATACAGCAGCAACAGATAAATTAAATGCAAAGGTGTGAGTACACTGAGAAGGTAAGGGCAAGTTAGAGCATCGCACTCAACAGAGGCAGATATGCACAAGTTATTCCTTTCGGGTAGTTAGATGAGGAGATGGAAACTAAAAGAGGGAGGGAAAAGTAGAATAGTTGGCGGAAGAAGCAGGCAGAGAGAAAGCCTTCTCAGAGGCCAGTAGTTGTTGCAGCATTATATTGCATGGCTGGCATTCATTATTCTATACCATAAGTTTTCTATGGTCAGTGGATTTTTGCTTTAGTAGCAACATAAATTGCTTGCTTAAATTTGTTACATTTTCCTTGGTATGTTTTTAAAAGAAAATTTACACAACAAAGTTACTTCATGGAGTTATTTTGCAGCTTTTGAAAAGATACAAAGCAGCATTGAACAATTCATGGTCCAAAAAAAAGAGAAAGTTTGCACAGTTGACTTTTTTTTGTGTGTTTGCCATTTAACACTGCCATGTAAATAAAGGTCACAAAGACACACACTGTTCTTTAAATAGCACACGTTTAGAGTCACACCTGATTCAGACTTCAGACTGCCCCCCAGCAAAGCTTTCTGTGTTGTAGAGTTGCCGCTTTTATAAAAGACACGTTGCTCCTAATTTTCTTGCTGTAGTGATAATAATATTTGGTTTTATAAGCAGCAGGTGCTTTATGAGCTGGCCAAAACCAAGGCCTGCTTCGACGTTTGTGCAAACTATAAGCATGATGATTAGCTTGATGTAAAATTCTCTAGATGTTGTGGGAATGATGGATCTACCAGTGGTTTCTTCAGCGAACTGTTTTCCTTTTTTTTACATAAATCTCTCAGTTCAGCAGATTTTTAAAAATTAATTTTAACATATGACCCATGCTTGAACACCTGTTTACGTTGTTTCATGACCAGATTTTTCAGAAACATTTCAGATCTTAGGTTTCCGCATCTTTAAAAAGCTTTATTTTTATGTCTGTAAGCTACATCTGTTACATTATTTTTGACTTTCACAATTGCAACACATTAAATACAAACAAGAGGGTGAAAACATGACCAAACATTGACCATTATAAACTTACTTGAGTATAACACAGCCGCTTCCAGTGGGAGGCGCTGTCCACATCACCTGTATCCTGGTGCGTCTTCGAGGTGTGCTCTCTGTCACTGCAGGAGGACAGTTGGACATAAACTGTGTGTCCTCATCATCAATGATCTGGAAACAGAAGAGGGGTGAATTTAATATAACATTAAGATATACCTTCCCAAGGAGACTCCAAGCAGTTTCAGGGGAGGCTCAATAAATAGAAGTGAGAAAATTGGATATTTAGCTGCTGGGGGAAAATATGTTTGTGATTTGGCTGTATAGCTCGGTTACATTACTTATGGGAGTAAATAACTGAAATTGACAGAAATGGTCTGTCCTGAAGTCAAGGACAGGCCATTTATGTTTTTTGTGTCATGTGGATATGCCACTTTGCTATATTTCTTAACCTTGGTGCAAGTTGTGAATTATATTAAATCAATCCTAACAAAAAATCAAATTGTCTTTGGTGTCTTTCTTAAAACTAAAATAAGCCCAAATAATAAGCTTGATGGAGGTAGCATCGGAATAGCATATGTCATATGTCAGGAATATGTGGTTTCCACATTTTTGCATGCCATGTACTGTACAGGGATTACATCCTGCAACGTGGTGTTACTGAACACTGCAGTTACAGCACAGCCGGCCATTTCCACTCCACTGTAATAAATGCAAATTATGGCTGATTTATTTTTTTTGTATCCTTTTGAGCAATATAAGACTGCAGGGCAGTCTTAACCTGATCCTTGACACGATGAAAACAATCCTCAAGGTAGGAACTGATGATACTAAAAGTTATTGGATTCAGTATGTCTAAACCTTTAATGACGACAGCATGTTTGGTGTCTACAAGTTGAAGCTGAATATTTAAACTTCTCTGACCACCTTATGATATTACAGGAAAAAGTTACTTTGAACGTTACTTAAATTTATGCTGTAATAAAATATAATAAATTTAACTCTTTAAAGCTTAACCCAAGAAAGAAAAGAGGGAAACTTTTTCTATTTTATTTTAAGTCTTTCTGGAAAAACAACAACAAAAAAACAATTTTTTTCATATTTACAATTTAATATAGTCTAATATGTCAAATTATTGTAGCATATTATAAACATAGACATTATATTAGTACTTAAAAAGGACCAGCCACCTTTAACCACTTTCAACAGGCACTGCAGTAGGCAGCCTCTTCCCCCACAGCAGGGTTGTCCAAATTAGTCCTCAAGATCTTTTAGGTGTAACACAGCTGAATCAAATGAATGGCTCATTATCAGTATGTCAGGATAAATTGCTAGTTGATGTAAATAACTACTTATGTTTTGTATTTTAGTGAGCAAACAGCAATAGAAGAATGTACCTTTGCACAAGTCAAGGTGTGTTCACACCAAAAGGTCCATTTTCTAATTGGCCCAAAGCGAGGTTGATACTTTGTTGCAGTTTTACGTCGCAATGGCCAAACCCAAACAGTCCAAATGTTTAGGTGGGTAGACAACAAATGTCACAATTTTGACTGATGCGCATCGAACATCGTCCGCTTATTTTTGTGTTTGTGCTGATCTGGAGCCTCATTTGTTAAAACTATATGTATGTAGCAAAGATGACTGCAGATAACGTACGGAAGGAAAACCAGAAATACGGTTCACAAGCTTCCTGATTTATAAAACTGCACACGCACATACCACGGCTGTTTCTGTTTATAAATCAGAACTACGTTTGGTTCATGTGAGGGAGAGTCTAGTCACGTCTATAGGTTGGCTATAAAAGGTCAGGTGAACACCCTAATAAATCTTGTTTTCATCAGAGATCAGCAGGGAAAAAAGCAAAACAGAGGAATTTAATAGACAATGTTGTAAAATGTAAAAATATCTTATTTGGTGGATACGGGATGGACATCACCTGTGCCAAAAAACCAGAGAAGTGTCAGCATGTGAAAGATACTGTCAACACTGTCTCATCAGACAGTTCCAGAAAGTAAAAAGGAGTGATCAGACATTAAGATAGAGGGAAAAAGCACATCGCTATCTTGCACACATTTGCAGGTGTGCACCTCCACCTGCTATTCATCAACATAATGGTCCATCACAGCGTGTCTGGCTGTGGTGCACATAGTTATATTCCTCTGCGCACTGGGTTGGTAAAAGAAGCCCTAACTTGTCAACCACTTTCTTTTGGAAAATGCAGGTTTTCAGCACTTGCAGAGGGACTGCCATGGCGTGGTCCCTCCTGATACAGAGCACGTGGAAGTCAGAACCGACTAAAGAGCTGATTATCATGTCTGAAATTTATTCACAGCAGAGTTTTCCATGTCCCATGTCCTCCAGCAGGGACAATTTGCACCTTCACGCATTGTGATGCATTTTATATCCAACCATCGCTTGATTTTCTGTAGTGGGAGGAAATACTGTGCCGTTCACCCAATGATTGGTGTTGATGGAGTTCACCTCAGAAGTAAACAACTCTAGCTTTTACTTGATCGGTCCCGGACTACCATTACCAAACGGACCAAGAGCAGGTAACTGGTCCACACTAGGCAGGCCAGATGTCCCGCTTTGTGCAGGACAGTCCCTCATTTCCATCAATTTTCACACGTCCCGCAAATCGAGGCGCTGTCCCACCTTTTTGGGACCAGGTTTCACATTTGTGAATAGAAAAATAAATCTACGGCTGTCACGGCCGTCTTTTTCACACTGCGTGCTGGAATTGATTTACACCGTTGTCAAACTAGGAGGTGGGACTTACCGCACATCCACGGCACATCGGTGGAAAACCCACAGGTGGAAAAAAAAAACACATATCCATTATGAAGAACAGAGAGACGGACGCAGTGAAAAAAGAAAGTGTTTTTACAAGAAAGACCGGAAAGCATATACCCATGGGTTAAACCTTTTCAGGAAGACTTTGAGTGGGTATTTTACGATGTTTCTCCGTCATTTTTTGTGTCACACGATGGGGAATATGACGTGAAACGGCATGTGGCATTTTTGCATGTTCCATTGGAAAAATGTGGGCACAGTAGCCCTATGTTGTTTTAACAACATACTAAACACTTAAATGTTCTGGTGGTAAGGTTATATTGTTTGAAATAAATGCAAGCCAGCAAATAAAAAAAAACAGTAAAAAAACAACTGTCTTGAATGCTAATTCTTTTTGATTGTATAGTGAAGGTTTCATAACGTGAAAGGAGCAAGAAATAGTATAAAAGCGTTTGCTTCTTGTATATGTCAGAGAACTTGAATTTAAATAAATAATAGATTTGTCATGTTTGGATAGACATTTTATTATCAAATGGCATAATAGAGTTTATTTTTAATAGACTTTGTCCTGACAGAGTGGAATATCACATTGTCCCACATTTTCATAGTCTTTGTCCCAAATTTGGTGAAAAAGGATCTGGTAACCCTAGTCCACACCAGTGTTTGAGGCCAGACCAAACAAACCAGACCAAAGAGGTTATATTCAGGGTTCAGTTCAACTGGACTAAACAAGGCTGGTGTGAATGGGACCTAAAAGAACTTCAAATGAATTCATTTATTTCACAATGTTAATGTCTTCTGATTTATTTTTCTGTATTGTTTGGGTTGTGTTGTTTTTGTTGTGTTTTAACTTTTATGAATTAAATCTAGGTTTTTAAGCGAGCAGCAGTCGCTCAGAAGGTGGAGTAGGTCTTTGACAAGAAGCCAATCCAGTTTCAACCAGTCAATGTGTCATGTCGTCCCTTACACTTCATCCTGCAGTGTCGCATTGCTGTGTATGAATGTGAATGATTGTTCTGGTGGTGGATAGAGAGTTCTGCGTTTCTGTCAGTGCAGTTATAATAAGTTATAATAATAAATAAACAGAATTGATCTATCAAAGGCTAAATAAAAGCATTGTTGAATCTCTGAAGCTTTGTTCTGCTCCTTTATTTCCACACTTTCAACAAAACATTGCCTGAGGCAAAGTTTTTAGGGTTTTATTAAAAGAACACCTTTTGTTTGTAAATATATTCTGACTGCAGCTTGCTGTCTTATCATCTACAATATTCACAGAGAAAAAGGAGAATCTTTTATGTATTGTGTTCACTGCAGTGAATGCTTCATTTTGATATTTCATTTTGGGGAGTGAGGCCTTAAATAAACATATGACATTTATCTCATCATGTCTTAACTACTGTCAGAGCTCAGTCTTACGGCAGCACTAGCAGCAATAAAATGACTTTGATTCTTTTACAACATGAGCAATTGTTGATTTTCTTTATAATCAAAAAAGTTAAACTTGTTTGAGTTAAAAGCAAAAGTTGAGAGGAAAAATTTTCCCAAGTCCCAAAGTGAAGCTTTTGGATAATAACAGCCTTGAGTATTCAAGACATGTCTTACCCAGTCCTTTCAGTGCTTGGACCTTGTCAGACATTTTATAGACTAAACACACAGAAACAGAAACACACACGGCCTCTGACCTTGTAGTTTGTGTTCTCCAGCTGTCCCACCTCAACAATAACAATGACCAAGCACCCAGTGCCAAAGTCCCGGTCAAACATTAGAGACAAAACAAGTCACCGTTTTTTTTTTTTCTTTCAAAGGCATTTTTAATCTTTCTACATGCTGCTTCTCCCACTTTACTTTATTTTGTTTCACAAAGACTGGAGCTGTCAGCATTCAGAGTAAACGGCATATACAAAGAGCATAAGATAAAGCTAACATTAGGAAAGATTAAGAGACACTATGCTACGCAGAGTATTGTGACAAAGAAGATTGCAGAGATATAGTGAAACTAGGCACAGAACCAACACAAGTAACATTTAAAAACAAAAATGCTGTCAACAGCTGCTCTGCCATGATGTTATGTTTACAAGCATTACAGTTCACGAAAAGAACATGATTTTATTGCAGTTCAACTATTAATTTATTCATTCTGAAGTGTGTTTGAAGTTATAAAAAAAAAAATTCCTTACAATAATACTCCAGTCATGATGGGTCCAGTTCCAAGCAAAGACGAGCCAAGTCAAGACCAAATTCAAGACAAACCAGTGTGGATGGAGCATGGTCAAGTCAACACAAGCACAGCCCAAGTTCCTAATCAATCTCTCAGTCTTGATTTAAATTTCCAAACTGAAGAAAAGTCCAAGTTCAAACTCAGGTCAGCCACATTTGATCTCATCTCATGTTGCAATTTCAAGTTTCATGTCAAGACAGGTAAGTGTCAAACTGCAATGCAGAAATCAGCATTCAGTTCTAAAGACTACACATTTAGTCAAACGTTACGCAGCGGTGCTGACAGTTAAGAAGACCTCAGGTGGTAAAACCTTCATTTCCACACCAATAATCATAAATAATGACAACCTAGTTCACAGTAAAGTTCCTGGATGACAATGACTGAAGTTAAGATCATGCCTAGCATGTCAGTTGCGTGAGCAAAGCACAACATTAACTTTGTAAAACAGGATGTACATCCCTCTGACACCAGGACAATTTAAACTCAGCTGCTTTGCTTTTTGATATTTTCATTACACTTTGCAATAATTGCTTTGTTTGGATATTGAATGTTTGTGCAGAGGGCAGTGATGACAGCTTGTTAAGAATCCATTAAGTTGGTCACTTTGTCGTATGCAGTAGGTATTATGACACCGGCTTTTGTGCTAAACTAAGCATAAGTAAAGAGTGACAGCCAGTAGCTTCAAATACCTGCTAACATGAGTCATAAAAATCCACCACCATGATTTAAGAGGGTGCATAGCTCTAAACATCTTCTGACACTTTCATTGTGTATCAGTTCACTTTTCCTATCCACATCACATGCTTTATTCTATCGTAAAGATAAAATAAAGCATGTGACGTTGAGGGATATGAGATGCGTATATGTGTTTGTTTTGTTCTTCTGGAAACTTGGGCTCCAACAAGCAAGCTGAGAGACACCAGGGAAATGTTTGACAACAGATACGTTTACTTGCACAACGACATCTCAACTACTGAGTGCAAAAGTTATGAGTTATGCATATCTGCTGAATGCTAGTATGAGGTGAATATTCTATATAGTTTATAGTGATATATCTGATTACTGTTAACTATTAATTTAATTAGCCATAATGTGTGTCATATTTACTCAGAATGCATGTCAGCGTACGGGCAACATTAGCAGCAGTAAAAGCAAAGAAGGTTCTGGTGAACTGCCCAGATCCGGTCCTCAAGATCTACCATCCTGCAACTTTTAGATGCATCCTTTCCCTAACACACCTGAATAAAATGTTTGAGTTCTGTCTTCTGCATGTGACCCAGCTCTGATAATGAGACATTCATTTAATTCAGGTGTGTTTAGTAGAAATTGTAGTAAAGGTTGTGATAAAGAGATTTTTTCTGTCTCTTTTCACCTGGTTTTGATGACTTTTGTCATGTATTGGTACCATATAAATAAAACTGAATAAATGAATGATGCTCTTTTTATTAAAAATGTTAATTGAGAGAAATTAAAGTTGAGGACCAAATCAAGGAAAACAATTTATGACACTTTCTGATGTGTTTTTTTGTTTTTTGGCTTTGCGGTTAGAAATATTTCATACATGAATCTAAAATTCAAAGGAAAAAACTCGAATATATCATATTTATTTTTTTAAATGGCGCTGTGTTGGATGCCTCTGAATCACAACCCACATTAGATTAACCCGTCACTACTGTGAAGGCTGTTCAGGCCGTACTAAGAGCAGGCATTACTTGGTTCAACTAAGCAAATTTGCCCTCTCAGCATTTTACAATACAGCCTCAGGGTGCTCATTCAGACATAAAACCAGCCCATTCAGCTGCCGTCAGATTTATAGGAAGACCCACATCTCTAAAAGGGGCCTTTGTGAGACTCAAGTTCACAAAGGTGACATGACTTGTCATTTTAGACAAGGAAACTAATAAGTTTGGGACATTCAAGTGTAAAGCCAACAAGCGAAAACACAGCATGTGTGAGAGATGGAAGAAAAAGAGAACTATCGAGGGGAAGAGAGGTTAGTGTGGAAAGATGAGCAAAGGAGCGTTTGCTTTCCCTGCAGAGCCTGAGATGTTGGTGAGTGTCCACGGTTTGTCTATCTCAATCTCTGTCAGTCTTTTAGTCTTGTTTCAGACGGTAAACACAGATGCTTCAGAGTGGCTGCACAAGCAAACGCAGAGCTCTGTTCAAACACACACACACACAAAGAGGGGATGGCAGACACGGGAAACCTACAATCCCCAGAGAAATCTGACAATAAGGGGGATATTATTGGGCATGGGTGTGTTTGTTAGTCAGCATGTGCACACACATTCCAGCTTAGTAATTAAATGCAAAGCAGTTCCAAAGTAGTGAATACAGTTAAAACCTTAAGGAGCTAGTCCAGAGATGAGGGAGAAAAAAAAGACAGGAAGATAAATCGAAGTGTCACATCAACACTTGAAGATAAGCTTATTTCACAGAGTAACAAAGTTTTCTTGTCTCGATGAAGACCTCAGAGGCACAGACTCTTTGCCTTGAGGTTTCCATCAATCAAAGCTATACTATTACTGCAGAACACATCTGAGATCCCGGGGCTATCTCCAATATTGCATTATATTACATTTTGTGTCTAAGCCACCCAACCAACAAAGTACTGTCAAATGTCCAGATAGCTTTCCTAACCAATCAGCCAGATTCTGTGACCTCTGATGTATAATTGGAAAAAACTTCAGAAAAAAGCACAATACTTTTCTTACCATATTACGTTAATGAAAAGCAGCAGCACTTCTTTTCGTTCGTGAAGATGATTCGCTTTTAACCTGAACAGACTAATTTCTAACCAACTGATGGATGGTTTGACACTTATAAGCTGAAACACTAGACATTGACGGAAGGCAGTCCTAGATCTCCCACCATCTTATGAACCATAAACTTCCTGCAAGTCACTTAAAATGGAGAAATCTTATAGATAAAGATCTTTATTCTGTGGAGAAATCTGAAGAAATAAAACTTGATGCCAGCATCTTTCTCCCCCTGCAGAAGATGCTGTGATATGCTCAGCTGATGAATAAGTTTGAGAGCCACGCAATCTCTATTTTTAAAACTCCTTTTATACTACCACAACTAAAAGATTAAGTTATAGATTTCTGTGATCAAACAGTGTTTGGTTCAAAAACCGAGTGAGTTAATCACATCTTGACATGCTGCATCCTTTTTTCCTGCATTGTCGTAAAGAAAAACTCAAATAATTCTCATTTCCAACATTAACCTACAAGATAATTGATTCGTTGAATAGATTTTTTAAAAGGTGGGATATGCAAACATGTCTTCAAACTTTAATTATAATTATTGTAGTGTTGTTGCTGTTGGGTGACATGCAACTACTGCTTGTACAGCAGTAAAAGTAAGGAACAAAGGAAAAATTAGGAAAAACAGCATTTGGCTGCAAAAAGGAACATAATGGACTGAAAAGAGGAATCATTTGTTAGATTGGACTTCTTTTGCTTTGCCTAGGGGAAGTAAAGCTGTTCATGCAGGCGTTTACACAGCCTTCTGCAGTACTGCCAGATGTGCACCTCTCTCATCAGTGAAAGTGACTGTATGGTTGGGTCAGTCCTCACTCCATGCACAAACCAGTCCCCCTGCTATCAGCTAATAACTCCTACAGAGAGTGTGTGCATCCCTACTGTCTCCCTGCTCTCTTGTTGGACAGAAACATGAGGCATAGTTAAAAGTTTTCTGCTCATTATTCTCCATACCACAGCTGAAAACAGCAGGGCTGAGAAAGGAAGTGGCCTCCCAGAAGAAAGGAGTAACACCAATAGACCTTCACCGTGAGCTTCCAGACAACACGTTCCGCCTCTGAGGTTATTGCCGGAGTTAATCGCAACCACTCCAGTCGTTGCTTGTGTAGCCTCCACACATGCAGTGGCACATTGTGGTAGCATCCAAGTGAATCGACTGTCTGCTCTGCTGAAAATACATCTGGTCTATTTTTATCTAGCTGCATTAACCTACAGAGGCCAACGAATCTAAAGAAGTTAAAAACTGTGCCAACAATGACTCATATGTTATATCGCTTCATCAACTCAAACAGCAGCATAAAAGCATCAATCGTCTGGTTACATATGTTCTGTACAACAATAACAACAGGGTCAGTATCTGAAAAAAAGATTCATAATGAACACACAACCCTCACCCACAAAACACTTATCAATACAAAGATATGAAAACAATAATGTGTTTCCAACACACAGTCTTAACTCGGACTGTAAATATTTGTCAATTCAAAACCTTACAAAAAAGTACACCTTAACCCATAAGAACCCAGCATGACATATATGGTACATCTAGTTTCTAAGTCATTTTGCATCATTTTATGGGAAAAATTTTTTCTCAAAGTTCTGTTGATAATACTCTAAATTTATGCCTTCCACTCCTTAATGGACACCAGAAAGCAGAAGATTATACAATAAGAATACAATAAGACATATCAAATGGTTATAAATGGTCAATTGCTCTAAAATTTGATTCCTCTTTTATATAAATGTGTTGAAAAAGGCACAATCAAATACATCATATTAAAAAAATTGGACTATTCTTACTACTTTTTCATGGATTGGGTCTTAAATGGTTAAGTTTATTTGAAAAAAAAATGTCAACACTCAGAGAGAGAACCATAGCAATGCTTCTTCATTAGTCTGGGTTTCAACTTTAGGAATAAATCAAATATTAGTCATTGAGGAACAGAAAGGATAAGGTAAAAACAAATCAGTTAAATATTTTGGAAAATAACCATTAAAAACTAATAAAAACAAGACTTTAAAATCAATCTGAAAGTCGGCAGGAAGCAAATGCACATGAACTGCAGATGCACTGGTGTAAGATGGGATATTGACTGTTTTATGTGAACTTATTGTGGTCTACATCGACATATGAGCCAATCTTGTGGCTTAGAATTAAAATAATATTTTAGGTTCTCTTTAAAATCTCATTTGCAAAGCCTCAACAGTCTTTGTAATTACACACTGCTGTATTTATTGTTATTAGTCTCTGCTTACACAGAGTATAAACACAAATTCTAAGAAGTCCTGCATTCTATACTTTAGTAAAATCGTATGTTAATCTCTGCGATCATTAATCGTAACAAAGGTTAAATTGGTCCATGAATCCCCCGACACCTGTTCCTGTCTAAAGAGGGGGATTTATTGGACACATTCCTACCACATATTGTTCTTTATTAAAATAATTTCCATATAAAAGCAAGGCATGTTTTTATGTGCATGCATAATGTATGCATTTGGATCAAGGTCCTGTATGACCCTAGAGAAATTAAGAACTTGATTAAGTGAGCAAGTTTTTTGTGTCATTTTGCCTGCTTAATGTGATTTGTGGTGACGTACTGTGTAGGGTTAAAAAACACAGTCCACTGGTTTAATGTTTGTAATTCAGTCAGAACATTCAACAACTGCAGCTGAAAGCAGTCAGAGGCTAACAGAGTCTTTTTTCCTGATGTTTGGTGTTTGTGAAACCTTAAAATCTAAGAAAAGCAAACAGAAAAACCGACCAATTCTTTTTTTTCTTGTTATGTATATTTTGCTGCAAGTGCACTTACGACAGAATCACAATCTTCAATAATTGTAAATAAGCACATTAGGAAACCTCCCAAAACATGTTTTCCTTTATTTCAACATATTTCAAAATATTGCAATAATCAGTTTGAATGGGAGTAGTTTGAAGGCAGGTAATTAAAGTAACAGTTGGCCTGACTTACAGATTACAGGTTTCTTGTAGCAATTTACCTTGTATAAGAACTCCACCATGTTGTAGGACCCAAAATTTCTCCTCAACATTTGAAAAACTGTTTGTGTTTATTTGTGCATGTGTGTTAATGTTTTCCAGTCTTTTTGTTTGTTTAAACTATTACCAGAGAGAAACAGCATGAATAAATTGCCCAGTCTCCTGCAAAGACCAAGCCTTCATCACAAGACTTCTGCATCACCTTTGGCTTCCTACCACTAAGAATGACATGGCAACATTGTCTAATAATGACAGTGAAAATGTATTTTCTTTTGCAAGCATCATTCTATCTGTGCAGACTGTATAAAGGTTTTACACAATCCAGCTGGAGAAACCATTTGATCCTTATGAAGCATCTCATTCCTCTGTGTTCAGAGGCTTGTGTTATTAAACTACACTGTTAATCATAGCAGCTGGAACAGCACAAAACACAAAGGCTACCACTAAAAGACCATACAAGTCAATTTAGTGTTCAATCAAAGACGCTTTGTTGAATGAAAATCCTACAAGAGTAAACTCAGGATGATAAATGTGGATAGATTTAAATAGATGGTGATTTGCAGTTATGACTTCATCAGTGTGATAACTGGGCAAATGAGCAAATGTTGATTATCATATTTGCATCATATATTTATATTTGCCTTTGTAAGCAGGATCTGTGAGCCCAGATCTATGCTGCTGCAGCAGAAATGATTTTCTCCTGATTTTCCTTCCGGCCTCTTACTTTCTCTTGAGTAAAACAAGTATTTGACTTATCTCAAATACTTAAAATATTCCCCATTATGCAAAATCACCAGGGTGAATTTGTCTTACATTAAGCCAAATGACTTTATTTATAAACAGATTTTAAATCATTTGTTCACTTAAGTTCTATACAAAAGATAACATGCAAATAATGGAGAGAATAAACATTAGAAACAGATATATAGTGTAGCACAAATTTATAACTGATATGTGGCAGAAAACAAAAGATAGTAGAAAACAGCATGAAACTAATATTTAGCAGAAATGCCTTAATTCATGGTTTAAAAGCTTGAGGGGATAAAAATGAGTCGAAATGTCCCCAGTTGCACAGGTATTTATATCGGGGGTGGGGGGGTTGCTGTTCCACAGTATGGAGGTAACAACAGAAAAGGTTCTGCCCCCTCTTAGTCTCAGCCTAGACCTCAGGACAACATGGAGCAACTGGTCAGCAGCTCTCAGCAGGTCTGAGAGATAAGAGAGGACGTTTACGGCACACATTTGCAAAAACCAACAGAGAGCCAGTAGAGCCAAAACGGTGTGATGTGGTCTCTCTTCAAAGGACCAGTAAGCATCTTGGCAGCAGCATTTTGGATCAACTGCAGAAATAAAGGTCTCACACTGAAACAGAAGCCGTTTTTAGTAAAATCTAAACGAAATTAAACTATACTTCTTATTTAATGATTTGACTCAGAGTCCTTCAGGTTGCATCAGTAGCAAATAAACTGAAGAAGGCTAAAGTCACACTTCTGTCTGAAGCTATGAAAGGTTGCAGGGATGAATTAGTTACTGAAAATACATTTTAAAAAAAGTGACCCATACTTTTGATTTTATTTTGCAGATACCATTTATTTTTCAGAAATGGCTTTATTCCTCAGGCAAAACAACCCAGATGTCAAATACCTATAACTGCAGCAGCTGGGTGGTCTCAATGCTTTCACAGGCCAACCGAGTGGGAAAGACCTAGCTTGTCCTGGGTCTTTACCACTAACATGCCCAGAACACCTCATAGGGGGAGTCATCAATAAAGCCCAAGCACCTACTCTGACCTCTTCCAGGATGGCAGAGCCCACACCGTCTGCGGAAGAGACTCATTTTGAACAGTTTTGTACACAATCTTGTTCCTTTGGTCACCACCCACAGTTGTTGGCCACAAGTAAGGGAAGAAAATCAGGAACTTTGACTTTTGGCTCAGCTGCTTCTTCACCACTAATGGTACACTTTGCAAAGCCCACATCATTAGGAAACAGATTTATTTCTGGTGATGGCTGATTGCTCATAACGTTAATGGCAAAAGTTTTTAGACACATCCAGGGTGTTGAGGGGATCTGGTTAGCTAAAGAATTTGCATTTGGCAGATAATTTGGTTGTTCAAGTCGCAATCTTTGACTTGCACTGCAATAGAGTAAAGTCACAGAGATAAAGATCCGTATCTTCAAATCTGAGACCATGGTCGTTTGCTGGAAATGGCTGGAACATCCTTCCCATGTCTGGAATAATATCCTGCTTCAAGTGGAGGACTTCAAGAGTGTAGGCGTCTTGATCATGAACACAATATGCTGCTGCTGGAAATAAAAGTTTGTGTGCAGCAGGGGAAATTACCAGACATCCAAGTATTGAGATCATCAAATGGAAACACATTAGTTTAGATTAACTGTGATATTGCTTCAGATTAGAACAATTTATTTATAGAAAAATGTTTTAGATGGCTGTCACAATCAATTTCACTCCCAGTTTTCCCATTAATTCCCTGTTCCAACATGATTTGTTCCTGCCTGCTAAGAATTCTGTTCTTCAGATATTCAAAGAGCCACAGCTGAGAGTATCATAAAGCCCACCGAGGTGCTGCATTTTCATCCATCATGTATTCAATATGTCACAGCTTATCATGTGCAGGACATTCATATTTATCCAAACTTCAAGCATCCAAAGCAGCCAGATTGCAAGGCATTGCAAGCGTTATGTACCGGTAAGCACTTCTTAGATGCTCCTTAAAGTCAACAAGCACACAGTTTTTATCAAAAAGTCCTCTTTCATCAGAAAACAGGAGAAAAGTGAGAGGCTGGGCTAGAGCTTTGGCAACTTGAAAAAAAGAGAAAGGCAATAATTACTTTTGGATTGCTTTTGAGTGTGATTATTATCAGGTCACCATCAGTCTAAGCCTGCACACATCCTTCCCACCCTGTTCTTTCAAATATCTGAGCTTAGCTTTGCTTTTGTAAATGCCTCTATTGCCTCTGAAGCTTATGACTTTGTTGTGGAACTGAATGAGTTTTTTTTCCTCCCTGCTAAACTCAGAACACCGGAAAAAGATAACATCTTATGTCTGCTCATCACTTCCCTTATCCAAACAAGTTCCATTTGTCTCCCTGAGCAATAACACATTGCAGGCCTAGATAAATATGACCCAGGTCCCACAGTACGTTGGGAAAAACACACACACCCACAGACTTGCATTTATATTCACATTCACTTCATATACAAGCACAAAACCGCACATTTCCAAACAAGAAATGACTGCCAGCTCAGTGGGATACTTGTGGACACACCAATGCAGAGTCTCCCAAGGTCTGATACCTAGACTGAAGTCTTTGAATGCAACTAATGTGGACAAAGTGCAGGTTATTATTTAAAAAGAAAAAAAGAAGAAAGAAACGTCCATTCTCAACTGCAACGTTTTCAGGAAGCAGCGAGCAAGCACATTCCAGGACAGCTGCCAGAAACAATCCAGTCACACAATAAGGAGGAAAGACGGTCGGACAGGGAACCACAACTGTGTTCATTTGACTTCTCTTCCAGGCCACAGCAGCAATCTTGACATTGCAGAACTAAACACATAATTAACTTTTAGTAATATGAATTGTTGTATAAACGTCATTTTACAAGTATCAGTATGTAAAGCTCTTACAAGGAGAAGCTGCGGCTGATGGATTGAGGTCATTTTAGATGAAAAAGCCACACTCGCTGTCGCGCAGCATTGTTTCTTATCAATGGGCTGGAGCAGCTGGGACATAAAGGATAGGTGATTAAGTAATCTAAGTCAGTCTAAAATTATTAAAGTTAAGTTAATATATCTGGGATATAATCTGTTTATCTACTAGATTTTCTGTTAGATAAACAGTTTACTATCAAACAGATTCAAAAGGCAGGCTTTCAGCTTCAGTTCAATTCCAGTTTCTGCTCACTACCCCCTTCCTGCTCTCAGTTTAATTCATCTTGCTCCCTGGTCCCAGCTTTGCTCCCTGGTCCCAGCTTTGCACTGGTCACTTAGACTGAGGTGTTTATTGTGTTGGAAGCAGAATAATCTGATAAACCCGACAAATATGAACTGAGAACACTGAAAGCCAGTGAAGTGTGCTGTGTTTCTGCCCTGCTGAGGTGGAGTACTCAAGGTTTTCCTGAAAAGAATTTAAACAAAACCAAGGTCCTCCAGCTATAAGACTTCTGCTATTTTCATACAACAAAAACTTGTTTATGAGAACTGTGTGAACAAGTTCAAGACACATTTTCAAACTTTCTTTTGCCTGAGGAGCTGACGCAAAAGCTTTTTATCTTTTCTAACCCCAGAACACAATTTTACAGATCAACACACACCAGTTTCAATAGTTCATCTTTGTTTTCATGTCCAATGGTTTTAATTGATCTAATTTCTTTTCTTATTTTGTGCATTTATCCCATGGCTGCTATTTGTTTATTCTTTGTAAAGAAACAAGAGTTGCTAAATATGCTGCATCTGAACAGTCTGGCCACAGTTTGGCCACAAAGTGGGCAAAACTCATAGTGTTGACCGCCTGCAGAACAGTTGAAGGCCTTAAAAAGGAAATATATGCTTTAAATATCTTACTTGAAGCCCATTTAGCATCTTAAACTTCTGTTTTTCATCTGTTTCATCTGATTTTATATTTTTTCTCATTTCAAATGTACTTTGTTATTTTTTGTTAAAAAATAATTACTTGAAACGTACACTTACTCTATTATGATATACACATTAAGTCTAAGTCCAGTATTGTTTCACAAACTAAATTACATTAAGTTCATTCTGAAATGAAATTCTGTTTCTACTACTAAGATTTGGTAATTAGACTCTTTGTACAGTGATAATTTCAACAAAGGCTGAACAATAAAGCTTTTAGCAGGTTGCAACAAATGTTTAAAATCAGTAACTTTGGGAATTCTTTTTTCCTTTCTTTTAATTTAAAAAACACATTATAATCTGGTAAAAAAAAAAAAAAAAAAGGTAAATATCACACATGCCGTTGCCCCGGGAGAATCCTGCGAGAGTGGGGGTGAAAAAATGGCATCTATCAAGCACTGAGCTGCCTTTAGCTAGAGCTAACCGAGCAAACTCAGATCTAACAAGAGCTAACCGGCTAACAGACGTAGGTGCAGCTTGTTTTTTGCAGAAATTGTTTTAAAGATGTGGCAGGTTTGGAAGTTTGTTTATATTGTGACTCAACTACAATGTTTTGCCCTGAGATATACCAGCAGAGTATGTACACCACATTTGTTAGCAGCTGAGTTTGGCATTTAGCACAGCACTGAGTTTAAACACAGTCTCAGACAGCAGCGTGGAAGTGGACTCCTCAAAAAACATGCACATCCCTAAATCCCTGACACATTTTCAGTTACTGCTCATGTCTTTACTTGGCTCCTTGTAGATGACTGGCTTATTTGTCTACAAAAACTTAAACATAAGCAATGTCGCTGTTTTCCAGAACACACAAAAAAATCAGAACAACATTAATACAAACAAGCAACATGTACAGCCCAAGCTCTTGTGAAGCTGCTTTTTCTTGTTTCTTGCTCTAAAACCTGATTTCTTGCTGTGAATGTGTTCAGTTCACTGAGATCAATGCTCCATAAGACATAAGCAGTAGGTGCACAGGGCAGAGAACAGCTCCCTTCTGTGTGTTATTGTTGTGGACAGATGACAAATAACTAGAAAGAAGATGGCCTTCACACAGAGCATGATGGAGTGTGCACATCTTGAATTTTGAAAAGTGTATTGCCTTCCCTAATGTTTACTTGCTCCTCTTATTATTATTTTTTGCCTTTATAAGTGAATTCCTGCTTCATTGGTAATTTCTGACCAAAATAACTTGGAACATGTACATAGAAAATTTGTGTTATTTAAAGAACTTGCTGTATTAAACAGTTCGAAACATATGAAATACAATCAGCGGATACCTTCTTAACAGAACTCCCATCTTCTTCTAGAGTGAAAGAAACCCTACTAATGTTGTCATGCTGAAGCACCTGAAATCATGGCTCCAGCAAAGAGAACATTCAGTCTCTGAACCAGTTTACTTTGAGAAAAAAATAAAATTAGAAACTCTCAGAAAGCAGAATCAAGTGGAAAGGGCATCACTGGGGTAGGAAATAAACCAGCAGCTACAATCTGCATCTCATCCAATCAGTCTGCAGTTTGCACAATGTCAAATGATGCATTTTTCATGTCACGTAGCAGAATTATACTGAAACAGCCTTTTAGCTGGTGGATAAGACAGTAACCTTCCTCAAAATTGAGTGAAATCCCAGTTTGTGTTAACTTGTCTCTGATCCCTCACATACACTAAAGTGAAGTCAAGAACCTGCAGTGAGGAAACGGGCACCCTGCTACCAAGATACACCAGCATCTTCACAAAATGAAAGTAGCTTTAGCACCTATGTTTTTCTACCTGCCACAACTTTCCATCTGCACCTGCACAAGAAAACATAGTTTTCCAGCTCAGAGGGGGGCAGGAGTCTATTTATGATTTTTAGCTTTAGACTGAGCAGATAAAAGATAAAAAAAAAAGAATGAAGTAAGAGGCGGAAGGTAAGTGATGTTATTGTAATGATCTAGTTCCTATGAGACGGCAGATTCAAACAGGACGCACACAAACATTTTGATACATCTGTTAATTTAATTGCATTAGTCTCACAAAAACAGTCTAAAACTAACAAAACAAAAGAAAAAGGTACACACTCTGTAGCACAGCGAGGATTTGCCAGCCTGACGAGTTACTTAGATCAGTGCTACAAAAGAATCGTCATGGGGAAGCCAAATCAAACATCGACCTCCTCCTCCTCATCCAAAGCAAAGAAGTCGCGTTCTGATGACTCACCTGGAGCTACTTTGACACCTGGAGAAGACTCAACGGATGAACTCATCTCTCTAGACGAGAAATTTAGCAGCCTAGACACATGTTTGAGTTTATTGGAACTTCTCCACAAAGAGTTCCAGGCGATCCAGGACCCATTGGAAGTGTGGGAGCTTGTGGGATGGTTTGGATGTGATTGGATAGAAATATGTGCTTGAGTCAGAGAGGAAGCTATATAGGTGGAGGAGTATGTGATTAAGTGGGCGGAAAAAGGGGAAAGATAGGTGTATGAAGGTGTGTGTAGGTGTGGAGGAGTTTGGGTGTAGGGATGGGTTTGTGTAGATGGATCAGTATTTATGCATGTGTTGTGGGGATGTGGGCGGGAGGGATTGGAGGTAAGGATGTATGTACATGTGGGCGTGTGGGTGTGAAAGGATGTGTTTAGGGGGTGGTGTGTAATCCGGTGAAAATTTTTGTGCGTATGGGGGTAGGGGGGGGGCGGGGGGGGGCGGGCAGGGAGTGTTGAAACGGTTAGGGGTCTGTGGTGTGTGGGTGGAGGGCTGGTTCCCGGGGTGGGCATCTGGTGTACTGGAAGAGGAGGGGCCCTGGTCCCCTGCAGTCATTGGTCGGCTCATCTGCCTGTGGGGGTGGTGGAGTCCCTCCCAGTCTCTTGGGGCCCTGGCCTGTTTGTGTTTACATATGTTGCTCATTCATCTCTGGTGGTTCTGGCATCTGCTGATTTCATTTTCCTGCAGGATCCATGAGATATGATTTATGTTTATGTCCAGGTATGATGGATGGTATAGTGTGTGTGGTCAGATTGTACTACTTGCTTTCTCTTTTGTTGACCAGGATTTGTCCTTCGGCTCACTTTTAAAACAAATTTCTAGAGCCTCTTTCATCCATCTACGTAATATTGCAAACATTAGGGACATTCGGTCTCAGAGTGATGCAGAATAATTAATTGCTTTTGCTACTTCTAGACTGGATTACTGCAATTCCCTATTTATAAGCTGTCCCAAATATCTCCTGAATAGTCTCCAGTTGATCTAAAATGTTACAGAAAGGCTTCTTACGAGAACTAGCAGAAGAGATCATATTTCGCTGGTTTTAGAATCTCTCCATTGGCTCCCTATTAAATTTAGAATCGAGTTTAAAATCCTTCTCCTTACATATAAAGCTCTCCATGACCAAGCTCTATTGTATATCAGAGATCTCATAGTTACATTTTTTCCAAACAGAGCACTTTGCTCTCAGACTGCATGTCTGCTTGTGGTCCCCAGAGTCTATAAGAAAACAATGGGAGGAAGAGTTTTCAGCTATCAGGCCACGCTTATGGAACCACCTCCCAGTATGGGTATGGGAGGCAGACACGCGCTCTACCTTTAAAATCAAACTTAAAACATTCCTTTTTGAGAAATCATATTTTTGAGAATATTCTAGCTGTCCGTTAGTTATGCAGCCATACTGGACATCCTACGATGCACTGAGCACTTCCTGTTGTTTCTCTGCTGTTTATATTCCATGTATAGATGGTTCTGTCATTAATAACCTATTTCTCCTTTTTTGCAGGTCTTCCTTCTTATTTTACTTTATCTGCAGGTCTTCCTGGATAACAGCTTCAATGTATATTAATGTCTTTCCTGTCCTCTCCGACCCCAGCGAGTCGAGGCAGATGGCTGCCTTACCCGAGTTGGGTTCTGCTTGAGGTTCTGCCACCCTGTTACAAGAGAGTTTTCCTTCCCACTGTCGCCTCACGCAGCTCAGGATGGGAGATTGGCTCAAAGTCATGACTCGATACAATCTTGCTGATTCCCTTTCATAGGCTATCTTTATGAATTGGCTGATCTCTGTGAAGCGCCTTGAGACAACATTGTCGCGAAATGGCGCTATACAAATAAAGCTGAATTGAAATTTGTTTCTGTTGTCTTTAGGCGTCTTTCCACACTGACCCAGTCTACCCGGCCGTACACCAGTCCACCCGGCCTCAGAGGGTTTTAATTATGATTTGTCGGACCGTACTGGTACACTTTTTGGACCTACTTCGTTGTCGGTCCAGGCCTGTCGTGCAGGTAGCGTGAGGTCTGCAGGCTGGTGTCCAATGATTGGCTTGTAGCGAATGATGTCACTACACAGCGATGTACACAGTAATTATTATTATTGCCTCTCCGGGTCATCTTGTCTTGCCCGACGACAACATCTCCTCATTTATGCCGTGAGTTTTATACTCATTTTTGGCCATAACCCGAGCAGCAGGTAAAAGGCTGCTTCACCGCCTTCCATCATGTCTCTGTCTTCTTCTGTGGTATCTCAGAGAACTTTTTTTTTTATTTGTTTATTATACAAATTAACTAAATAATACATTCAATCTCGGAGAACGTGTTGTTTTGTATCGCAATCAGATGACATCGTAACTTTCTAGAAGTAATGCGCAAGGGGGCCTCTCCTACAATAGAGCATCTGGTCCTAGACAGGATTTGCAATGGAAAAGCATTCCAGCAGAGTAGGGCGCTCCCGGGCCGGTAGAGGAGAACGGACTAGGTAATAATGGAAATCTGGCTTCTCTGTTCTTTTTCTGTCCTCTCTGGTTCAGTTAAGCATGACATGTAAATTCTAATAAACATTTAGCTAAACAAAGCAAATTTGCTCAGCAACAACACAGCAAGCTGACCATCATTCTGCCTGCTTTAATGCTGGACAAGACCAAAAAAAAAAACTATTGTATTGTTTGCTTATTATTACCACAAAATTTGGTGATACACCACAGGAATGACAATGCTAACAAACAGTCTGTTGGCTGTGGAAGAACATCAGAGGCAAAAAGAAACATGAGGAAAAACTGCAGAATGTGGCTGAACAAAAAAATAATTCTTTCACTAGCACACCAAAAGCCAATTCATCACGCTGAATCTGTTTAATATAGCACTGATGGGGTCAGACGTTGCAGATAGCACATTAAACACAGAAGAGAAAACTGAGACAAATGGTCAACAACATCATCATGTGAGCTCTCGGTATTTTATTCTGACATTTTCAAGTTGTACACCTATCTTGCAGGTTCCTTACAGACTTCTCATTCATTTTTTGAGTGCATTCAGATATTTTAGCATAAGGAAATCATGTTCCTACAGTTTAACTCATAACAAAAAAGCTTCTTCAGTCAGTGGGTCCTTGAGACTGTAAGGTCACGCTGAACTCTTTATGAAGAAACAAAAAAAACATGCAAGATTCCTCAAACTGTAGCCGGTTTATTGATGACTTTGGGTTAATCTGCATTCAACTTTTACTCCATCTTCGATGGAAAACCAGATGTTTAATGTTTACCTGATGCATTGGGATGGGTGGACACAGATTTTTTTTTTTTTTTTCACAAAGCGTTGGGTTTTGAGTTTCTTGTATTAAACACTCCATTTGCTTGTTCAAAAACAAGCAAAACTAAATGATCTCCCACACTATCATTTAAAACAGCAGACCTGCTCAATCATCTCTTCAAACTAGTTGCCACATAAACAAAAGCAGGTTCTTGCTCCGTTTGCTAGAAGTCTGCTTGAAATCAGTGTGTGCAAAACACAGATGTGTGTTCCTGTTTACACTGATTGGAAGGTAATTGAGAAAGTCTGGCTCTCTCCTCAGGAGCTCTATGCTTCTCAGTGGGAGCCGTGTTACTACTGAAACAAACATTGCACATCTCTCTCTTTTTCCAACTCTGTTTATCTCTTTTTTCTGTTCTCACAAGCTTGTTCTCCTCCTACCCTCCTCTGCCGCTTCTCTTTCGTCCCCCTTATTTCGCTGGAAGGAAAGGTCCATCAGCACAGAATGCTATGAGTGCTTCAACCTGGAAGAGCGGCACCAAAGAGACAACTAGATTCCCTATTTTATAACCCATCACAACAGGAGAAGGTTCCTTCCTAGTGTTTTTTAGCAGCGCCTCCCTTTACATCTATATCAGAAGACAGTAGGGAACAATGTAGTCGACTTCTACGTGCACGAAAGCGTGTAAATGAGTTTATCCTTTAGCAAAATTTTCCAGAGATCACATGGCACATTTGGTTTTCCTCTCCTCACATTATTATATTTACCTGGAATTGGCCAGTGTAGTCTTCATCTGTGGTGCCCTCTCTGCCCTCCTTCAACGCAATGAGAGTGAAGCCTCTGAAATAAGCAGGGTGGGTTGCCAGTATGACCACTGCAACAGAGGTGAAAGTGTGTTTAAATCTGTTCTAGAGGCACAGAGCATTAAACGGGCTTTACATTTACAACATCAGGGGTCTAACAGAGTTACCCAGGGTCACAACAGATGGTGATGGTGTAACCCATATGGGCAAGATGTGGAAAAGTGAAGACTGTAAACAAAAACTTAGAACTTCAATCAAAAGTTTAAAAGGAAATACTATATCGCATAAATATGTGCTAACTCCTGAAGCTGTGCAGAATGCAAAGGTAACAGTGAAATTTGCGAGGGGGGGGGGGGGGGATTTTTTCTCTATAGCCCTTATTTTGGTTTTCTTCATTATCAGACTTTAATTTTGTCCATTTCTCTATATTTATTTTTTCAATTATCC
>JBAMHX010000011.1:3609013-3620516 GCA_037177515.1 Pseudomugil tenellus
TATCTATCTATCTATCTATCTATCTATCTATCTATCTATCTATCTATCTATCTATCTATCTATCTATCTATCATTTATTAACAAGTTATTGACAGAATAAGGACTTGTCAGCACATAAAATGCATTGTATCTGCATGTTCAAATAACGTTGGTTGAATGCAGATGGTGTGCATTAAAGTTTTATTGGTATTTTACTGCCAAATCTCAACTTTTTTATATTTTTCAAAGACCCAAAGAAGGAAATAATGTTATTTTTAAACAAGCAGTTGGATATAGTAACACTGTAATGCAACACAAAATAGCTGCATTAACATACATTGTAAAAGATTCACCCTGAGGGATTCAATTCAGAAAACCTTGTAAATATTTGTTAGCTGGAAATTCACTTGAGTCATGCACCTGCTGATTATATGCAGGAGTCCATATGGTAAGTGTTGCAAATGAATGAGAGATTGTATTGAAACCGTGCCAAACAAACAAACACACAAAAATAAATAAATAAATGAACTACACTTAGTGAAATTTGCATTTAAGTTTTCAGCCAAATGCTGATTCCATACACAGTTAGGATAGATCATTTTCCTAAAATGCATGTAGGCTACACATAACCTGATTTCTTCCAACATTCTACAACTGAAAAGGTGAACAGCATAAGCAATCATTTCCAGCCTCAGCAGAGTAAAATACATGAACCATTGGAGGAACAAGGCCAATTCCTCTCAATGTTACCTGTAGATGGATCTCATGTGCACAGATGGAAGCTCTCTTTCCTTCATTTGAGCAAACTGCACTTTCAGTTTACTTTATATAACATTCTCTTTCCATTCAAGCCTTCACCACTTTGGCTTCTTTCTGACCTTTTTGACTGGTTTCTGTCTGAAAAGCATGATTATAGTGTCTAGCATCAGATAGCATCCCTGTGATGTCCCAATATTAAACATGTTACTGATAAAATGCTGTTTCGGATCTTTTTTTTTTTTTTTTTGCTGTTTACCTCCCTCGCTACACTTAAAAACGATGAACCTTATCTTTCTGTTGCAGCCCAAAGAGTAGTTTATCAAATAATGACAAGATCACATCTGTTAAATTGGTGGAAAATGTCTTTAAATTTATCATAAGCTGTATATAATACAATAATCGTATGAGTTGAGCTTTTCTACAAGTAATCAGAATGTAGCACACGTGGAAAACAGAATTCAGCCAGTATAATGTAACGTCACAGTGTCAGAGTTCTCTTTTAAATTTCCATTTACGTCCAGCACAGCCCCAGCTCATTACATGTGCCACTGCTGCTGTTAAAATAGAGAAATTGATTTCAAATATTTGACATTTCTAAAGTACTAAACTGCACGCCGAAACCTTTTAGCAAAATCATTTTGTCATTTATCAATGCTCAATTGTTTTACCTGCAGAAGTTCTATAATGTCTCCTTGCTTGCTTGCTTTACTTTGCTTCCTGGTGTGTCGCACTAAAGATGTGCGATAGATGAAAAGAAGGAGGAGGTGAATGGTGCTGAATGAGAAATCCCTGAGGCATTATGTCATGATAATGAGGAAAATGATGACTTCTGGATAGACCTATGTTTCCTCCTTGATGTTGCTGGGGAACAATCATGGGCCACAGGAGGAGAAGGCATGTGAGGTTCTCTCATTAAAAAAGTGAAAATGTGCATTCTCCTTTTGATTTCTCTCTTCTTGTACTATAGTACATCCTGTCTAAGGGCAGGATGTGAGAAAGAAAAATGAGGAAATAGGAGTTAATGTAGCAGGTGTTTGATAAATGACATGACAAAGCTGCACCTTCTGTTTATGGTTAAGTTGTGACACGTGATGCATTTTAATACGTATGGCAGGAAAACATAAACAGATTTCATGAAAATAGATGTTTTGCTTTTAACTGAATCAACAATGTTGTGAGAAATTGTCCCTGTTAGATGTCAGATATGGTAAGAAGACTCGTTGTGGACCCTGGACACCTGCATTATCTCTTCCTTATTATCATTATATCCCCTGAACGTGGCGTGGCAGGATATTATGGTTTCGCTCTGGACCGCCACCTAATATCCTTTGTGTGAGCACAATAACTCAAGCATTTTTTACAATTTGATTTTCATACTACTTGTACCTGTTTAGGTCCCCTAGGGGACAACCTGTGTCGAATTTGATGATTTTGGGATTGATGGTTTTCCCACCAGGTGGCGCTTTATGCACAAAAAAATCTGATTTTTGGCTATATCTCTGGAACTATTTGTCTCACTGACCTTAAATCAAGTGCAAATAAAAGGTCATAACCTCAGGATGCATCCTGTCCTGACGTCATACCGGGCTGGTTGAAAGTTTTAATACCAGGTTGAGCTTTGGGATTAAACATGTGCGTCTTTATGTTATCGTATTGTGTCTTCTAGATGATTTTGGGAATAGGAAAAATAGGGGCATATACCCCGATCTGTTGCTTCCAATGGCACGGGCCTTGTTTCATCCAGCAATCACCTCCTCTCATCCATTGTCTCTTCTACAGATATATCTATGAAAATGTTTTTCTGAGATTTATTTTGAGGTCATGCAGGAAGACAGAAGCGAGTGGACACAAGAGCCCAGTTCTAATCAAACTCTCACACACTCCCTTTTTACGCCATTCACTGTTGGGTTCATAAGGTAACCAGCCTTCCAAGTTCAAACACTAAGGCAGGATTGTCAAAAATGTTCCTTGCAAGCACATCTCTTGTTTTATAGCAGGAAAGAAGGCAACTCGTCAGTACACCTAGTACCAGCTGTTGTTTCTGAAGCATTGCCTCTGCAATAAATAAGATTAAATACTTTGGCTGAAATCTAATAAGACCTTGACTGTAAATCTGTTTTTGACTTATTTATCACAAGAACCCCTTGTACGTGTACCCTTGCAGACACTGGGAAGCAGGAATGTCACCAAAATCCCAAGGAGACCCTATGCTAAAAGACTGCCAATGTTTGAAGCTAGGAAACAAATAAAACCTTACTCAACCTCGAACTAAAATATGCGAATGTAACAAAAACGTTAGAGCAGTAAAAACAACAACAAAAAAGGTTTTGATGAGTTAAAAAATAAGGATACATATGTGCTGCTGTAGAAAATACAACACACTGGGTACTTCAAGCAAAAGCATGCTGAAAAAATAAATAAAAACTGGGTTCATGCAGCAACTTCAAGAATAAGAGACATGACACGATTTAAAAAGAGCCAACTTTGCATCAGAACCTTTAAGGGAGTACTACCTTCATTCTATTGACTCTGACCACTAATAGGCCTTTTCCATAGTACCTACTCGCCCCCGCTGGTCCCTGCACGCCTACACTTTAAGAGTGTTTCCACTATAGATAATGTGTCACGAGCCAATGTGATTTTTGTACCTGCTTGTTTGAGGTTCCAAGCGGGCTGACCTGACACAAAATTTGATCTCCACCTAGCTGGTGGTCATTGATTGACCTGATTAAAGTGATGTCACTGAACAGCGACTCCCGACCTCTCGTCTGTGTCCCACCTGGATTTAATGCTACCGGAAAATGTGCTATGTTATAGTTAGCACACAAGCGCTGGACTGATGAAGAGGTGAAAACTTTTTTTTCTTTTATTTGGTTTTAGTGGATACCACAAGCTTGATGGAGCCACAAGAAATGAGAGGTTTTCCTGAAGCTCATGGAGTCTATTGAGCACAATCACGAACCTCAACAGCAGGAGTGGTAATAACTGTAACGACTGGAGGTGGTTCGCCCAAATGGATGCTATTTATAGTGTGAGGCCAGCAAGTCTCCTGCATACAGATTCTTCACTGTTATTCCAAACAAGGATTGGGGTAAGCAATAGTTTACTTTAAGGTGTTTTAACACTACAAAATAGCAATTACACAAGTTTTTTTTTACACAAGTAAAAATATACTAAGAGCAGTTTTTCCAACAAACAATAGGCTACCTAGTTAGCCAAGCTAACTTAAGAGGTGTCACAGCTGTCCTGTTCCTGTTATAGTTACCTGTGTAACGCATGCTTAAAAACATTTGTAAAAATGCGCACATCTTCACAGTTTCTCATTGGACATTACTTCTTGAATTCAAGATGAATTGAGCTTCTATCCTCAGTCCATCGTTTAGTGACATATAACTTGATTCTGACACTTCCCAAGTAAGCTTGCTTGCTTCTGTTTTCTTTTAAGGCCAACGTGTTACATGCAATAAAAATAAAAAAAAATATAATGATAATAATAATAATAGATAGGTACTTTATTAATCCCCAGAGAGAAATTCAAGATTCCAGTACAGCCAAAACAAAACACACAGTAGACATATACAAACATATACAGGTAATGACTGTTCTGAGGTGCAACCAGAATATTGCAGCACACCTTTGCAGGTGGGGTCAGAACATAACACATGGGTAGTAAGAGATGAAAAAAACCCTAGTATCCCTGGTCTGCCCCAGTGGAGGGGGTAATACAGCAATGCTTTGAAAAAAACATCTTAACACTTGCGCACAGTGATCAGACAGTGACAGAAACACAACACATTGTGGGAGGGAGGGGTGCTGGGTCTCCTGGAACCTCCCAAGCGGTCGCAGACAACTACAGCGCAGTTCCACCCGAGAGAGTCCGGAAGTGAGTAGACATTAAGGATCAACGAGGCAGGGTCAGAGCATTTGTATACAATTCTTCCAGCGGGGAATTTTCAAGGCCGTAGAGGAAGCCATATTAGATAATAACATTCTGTTTGGGTTTAGAGTGTTGTTTGCCACTCTCAGTCTGTTAGCTGATCTTTCAGAATCGAAAACAACCAAATGATGGTCAATTTCCAGTATCCAAGCCAGCACCTATCCATTGTTGTTACACCCTGGACAAGTTCAGAAACCCCAGCCAGTCTGCCCAGTGCCCAGTGGCAGACTGGCATACATCCCATGTTGTCATAGATATACATAAAGTAAAAAAATCAGCTTATTGATAAAGAGTTTAAGCAGAATTTCTGTATTTATGATAATTTTATATTCAAATAACATTGCAAATATTTAATGATACAGGACGTTCCTTATGCACTCAGAACTGAGCCAATGTTCTTGAATTTCAAGAGGTGAAATTCAAAGATCAGGTCCGCAAAAAGTGACGACTCATAAAAAGAAAAAAAGTTCTTGCAATCTAGCAGTGTTCTCTTAGAGCCACAGATTGTTTATAAATGGATTTAGGATACTGTATAAGGACTTTTAATACTTGAGAAAAGATGGTGCTAAACTGCACCAGAACAACTTCTCCGACTTTACTCCTTTTCATAAGAGTTGGCCTTTGTAGGGATAAATGTTTAAATCTTGTATTATGATTTCATACAAATTTACAGCTACAGAATTATCAAAAAATTATTTTAATCCTTATTCTAAAAGTGTTCGGTACTTTAGGAGAACCTGAAACTTCTTCATTTCTCACATCTTCTTTTATTCTTTGCCAGAAACAAATCGACTTATATTCTCACATCTTAAATGTCTTTTTATTTCCTTTTATTTACTTATTATGATGATAAAGTCTGTATACTCCTAGTTTAGTTCTAATTATTACTTAATTACCCAGAACTAAACTTCAATCAGGGAATGGAAGGCAGCATCTTATTCTTATCAATGTCCTAACTGGGAAAATATAGTATTGTTACTGGTTTACACTCATTCATGTAAATGAATGATCTTCTGCATGCTGATGATTACAAAAACAGAACAAACCCTTTGTGATTTTCTATAATGGGGATTGTGTGGTCCTGACCACAAAGAGACTGGATGAAAAGAAAAACAATCTTTATTAAAAATCCAGCAAGAAAATATCAGATAGGTGTTTAAGCACTGGTGAGGCATCACAGTCACCCGCTTGCCAGGTAATGTTGTTTCCTCTGTCTGGACCAACAGAACTGATGTGATTAGTTTTCATTCCAGAACACTTTCCAGATGAATCCAGAACAAGGCTTAGACGGCATGCAAACATCAGGAACAGGCGTGGATGGAACGTGGAAATTCAGAGCAGTGTGGGAACGACTACTATAAAATCAGACATGGATGTAAAGACAAATCTGGCAAAGCAACAGTGACACAGAACTGTCTGTGTGAGATGGTAATGAGATGGAAAGCAGGTGTTGTCAGCAGTTGGAAGCGGAAGCAGTTGCACTGATGAGAGGCAGTGGCCGAGCCAGAAAAGAGAAGATTTTCCTCTTGTTTGTCCCTTATTTTCTTTTTCTGAAGATGCACATTTGTTTCCTGCACAAGTAAAACAAACCAATTGGAAAAAAAAAATAATGTTACAGCTTAATCAACGCAGGTTGTAGATAAACATCTCATGTGCCTGTATAGGAATGATCACACAGCTAGATGAATATAATTTTTTTTTGTCCATTTACCCCTGTCAAAAACTACTGATTAATCTTATTTTTTTTATTGTAGTTGCAGTACAAGTTGTAAGAGGTCAGATTGGTCTTATCACATTCCCAGCTGGGAAATAATAATAAACTGTCCAGCTGGAAGTTATTACCTTTACATCACCCCAGCACACAACATCCCTGGCAGGCATTTCTTGCGCCTGAAAAAAGCTCATCTGTAAACACTCATTTTGAGGGTTACTCTTTTCCATTCAGGTTTGCCAATAAGCTTTGCCAGCAAACACAATAGCAGGGCCGTGACATATTGCTCTCACATGGAATTCAATGATAATGAAGGTTTTTGGTTACAGCTAAAAAGCTAATATGTGTTCTTGGGGAAAGGCGAGCAGCTCCAGCCTGCGTCGGTCAGCACATAACTGCAAAAGCACAAACTGGCTGGACTCCATGTGATGTATATGAACATAAATATATTAAAACACTCTAATGTTGAAACATTTATGGCATAAAGGCCAAGACATGTTTATTTCTATAACATATTTCATGTAAAGACAATTGAAAATGTTTTAGACAAAATATAAAATGCATTACAGTAGTGTGAAGAAGCATTAAAAGTACATGAATTAATGTAAAGCAAACACATAATATTAAGATGTTCAAAAAAAAGATAAAATTCTAATAAAATCATGTAAAAATCTGCAGCAAAATCTGGATAAATTAACAGATATGGGGCACATTCCATGAACCTCATAAGGTTTGGTTGGTGAGTCAAAGGCTTTGAAATGATGTTTTAGAAAAAGAATTTGTAATCTCGCACAATATGTACTTTCCATCTCTGAGATAAAGATCTCATCATTCATTGTTTCAACTACCAAGTGAGATCCTCTCTCATCTGATAGCTTCTTGCCTGAGGTGGTGAGCGAGCTGCTCTGCCCTAGATGGGCAAGCAAAGAGCAGCTTTATATTTTATTATACTGCATATCACAATGCTACATGGACACTTCAGAAACAAAGCACAGTGGAAACACTAAAGCTGCTTCCATCAGCAGCAAAGCTGTGAAACCACTTTCACGACACTTCCTTTCTATTTTGAACCGAAAGGTGAAGAATTAAGGAAGGGTGTTGGTTTTTAGCTAACAGATCCAAAACCTGCGTTCAAACACTCAATTCTCTTATAAACACAAATATGTGATTTAAAGAAATGTTGGGATGGTGAGGAAATAGTGGATAAAAATTAGGATTAAATGCAAATAATTAAAACATATAAAATAACATAAATACTATCTATTAAACACAGAAACTACAAAAGAAAAAAAATAAGTAGAGAGATTATAACGAAAATCCCTCAATGGACGGTCTCAGTATTACATTTACCTGTGAGGGAGCGATTCATGGGTTGAATATACTGAATTCATATAAGTGCAACAGGTAATCATGGTTTTTTGTGCAAAACTCACACTGCAACAGTATAAAACACCAAAATGTGTACTTACAGGAGCTGAAATAATGCAGGATTCCTCATGAAAGGTTTGCTTTCATCCATCAAACTAGAGAAAAAGACTTGAAACTTTCAAATACCAGAATTTTGTGCAAAAATAGTGGTCAAGAAAGTAGCATTTTTCTCTATACAGTCTCTTTTCAACATTTTATATGCTGTCTTTGTGTCATGTTTTATTACATTTGGGCTTTGAATGAGCTGTTCTCTATTTCTATATAACATGTTCTATACAACATTTTCTGTGAAACAGTAATGAGAATACTTGACAGAAACCAAAGTAAAAATTATAGCATTGATTATCTGTTGCACTTTGGTGCCATTTCAAACCTCACTGTGGAATGTGGTTAAACTCATTTTACTTGAGCACAGAAAGGGAAGAAAGGGCCTCATAGACAATCAAACCAGCCTAATTCTGACAACAGTAGCCGCAGATGGTTCATATTCATGTTCACTTCCTTTTCTCTGTTAATTTAATTTCACACCATGAAATAAATTGCATGTAAATGCTGATTATCTACAAATAGCCAATCATTACCTTCAGTTTTGTTGCACTTCTTGCATTTATTTCTCTTGTACATGGAAAAAAGTTTGCAAAAGAAAAAAGTTTCCATGTGCAATCCTAAAGCAAAATAAAGTGCTTCTAGAGGCTGTTTGGGGAAAATGGTAGAAAATCTCTAAAAAAGTATTCAGCTACAGTGTGAATCAGAGCACATAAATATAACTTAGTCATGGGAAAATTTGTTTTTGTCAGTACAGAAGCATATTTAAGGCCTTTTGGGAGATGTTGGGAACATCACTAAGTAGCAGTCTGAACAACTATGTGAACCAAAAGAAATAAGATCTAACTTGTGAGCCAATATAACCTGCTAAGAGGGGAAGACAACTGGAATAGTGCTGAGAAACATTGCAAGAATGGTGGGTTTGAAGAACAAAGAGATATATGACATGAAGTGAAAGAAATAGATTGCTGCTTAGAGAGAGTTTCAGGTTTTCCCAGCATGCTTACAGACATCCTTTAGAAAAGCAGCAGTGTGTAGAAGTTTGATTTATTTACCATTAAACCCATACTGCCTCTCTCATAGCAATGTGGAAAGCTTCTTTTCAGCAATAACACATCTTGTCAGTTGGAGAAAGTTATGTTTTTTTAATTTTATTTGTTAAGCTATTTATCTTCCATTTCCACCCCTTGAGGGATTCAAACCCTGTAATTCATTTTAAGGGCTGGATTTACTGCCATGCTGGCAGAGAACACAAAAAGCTTTGCTGTTCTTTTTTTTATCAAAGCTGTGTGGATAGTGCACAATAATTGATTGTGTTGGGGGTAAAAAATCGTTGAAAAATGTAATGTAGATGTATGTAAGGAATTTGTCATCCTAATTTAATGCAAAGAGAGCTTCTCTCACAGACAGACTTGCAAAAATATTAACATCACATTACAAATGACTTTCCTTAAGTGCTGCATATAGTATGTTTCAGCCTCAAAACTCAACTACAGAAGAGTTCAAGGGAAGCTGTTGTTATCTGGTACAGATTTATTATAAATGGGTGGGTGGGATAGGGGGGGTGATCAGCCTGAGATGTTGTAAACAGGATGATAGCCTGACAAATAGTTCATAATCCCTACTTGCGGAATGTTAAAAGGCCATTTAACTATAATATGTATAAAGATGACACTATTTCATAACCGCTTGCCTGTTTTTCATCCTGATATTTTCTCTCCGTGGGAAACATTTCATAAAACCCAGATGGAACATTTTATTGCTTAGGTGTCAGGGTTTGGATCTTTCAGGTTAGTTTCTGCATTGTTCCTGTAGATTTTTTTCCTCCCTTTCTCCAGGCAGCACAGCAGCCTCAGGGGTGTCAGCACATCGGCATTCCATCGTCATCTTCACCTCTTTTCAGTATTTATGGACTAGTGCCACACCCAGTCAGTGCCAGATGATTAGCAATGGTTTCCTTGTGATTTGGATTCCTGTTTGCCCAGCTTTGTCTCTTGGGTTGATTTTATGAAGACCGTTTGTGAGTTTGATTGTTTTTTTTTGTGAGCACTAAAGCCCATTTTTTTTTCCGTTTAACCTGTTTTGTTGCTGTTCTGTGTAGCATTTTGGGACTTTGTCTTCATCAAACATGACATTATTTTATAGGAACTTTGAAAAAACAAGTTGAGAGAGTTGTAACTATAGAAGACATTTGATTTGTGTTATTTTGCCACTGACAATATTTTGTTAGTGATAAATTATTGATCAGTTTTTGGTCTACATTGCAGTGTTCAGTGTTCATAAACTAGACTGGTATATTCAGACTTTTCCATGTTCTCCTGGTCCAGCACTACTAATTAAAATAAAATTGATCCAACAGCTTCTGAAGATGTGCAGAGCGATTCATTCATTTGAATCTGGTGAGACAGAACAGAGAGACACTGGAAATATTCAGGATGAGGCCAAAAGTTCCCCTTCCTTGCTTATGGCCTAAATTTACTTATAATTGTTTGATAATATAACTATTAAAGTTAATAACAAAAACAACAAAAAAATTAAATACAATAAAGTATTAAATAAATCTAAATAAATGAAAAATAAAATAATTCATATTAAAATTAAGTTTCATTCATTCATTAGATTAAAATAAACGCATTTACAAAGAACTCACACAACTTTTGACTCAGTATAATTTATCTTTTGGAGTTGATACATTATGACCACCAGCCATAAAACACACATGAAAAAACCCACACACCTGCACAGTAGCTTGATTTATTATGGACAGGATGAAAAGAGTTCTAGATGGTCATCAGGCACCGTGCACGAAGTGAGTCAGATAATGACAAAGTGAACTTAGCTGCTGTGAAATTTATGAGGCCTGAACTCTTTCAAACAGCAAGATGTTACCGTCTTATCCTGTCAGATTCCTCAGTGATTCACCAAACTGCAAGCATTTAACCAGATTACTAACTTAAACAAGAACACTTAAAAAGTAATTTACTTAATAAATAAAAGCAAAGATATGGATTAACCTCCTGTAACTTTGAACAGGTTAAAATGTGTAAATAGACTTGTAGATGACCGTTTTTCCTGTCAAGAACGAGGACACTGGTTTCTTATATTGAAAAGAATATAAATTTAATAATGAAGAACAAAAGAAGTTGAATATACATTAAACATTAAAACATAAGGGACAAAACATTAAGCTTATGGACATGCTACAAGGTTATAACCCGGGGAGAATCACTCCAGAGATCTGTCGTCACACAAAAGTCTGGAACTATTCTGCCCTAGTCAGATAGGGGAGCTTTGTTTAAAGACTTTGGTCCCGTGCATCAGTCTGCGGCCTGTTTTTTGACTATGACAACAAGGACACCAAGCCGTTGAGTGTGTGTGTGTGTGTGTGTGTGTGTGTATGTCAGTGTTTTATTGTATATTATTTATTTGTTAAACTTATTATTAATAATACAGTCATATTGGTGATTATAAGCTCTCTTGGAAATCTGATTGCCTGCGTAAGCTGCTTTAGATCTTTTGTGTAACCTACTGTAGAGGAATTTCATGATTAGCTTAATTACGTTGCTTTTAATTAATGTCTAGCTGAAAGGTCTGACTATAAGGCTCCTAAATTGATGTCATTCTGACCTTTAGTAAACCATCTG
>JBAMHX010000011.1:3623914-3639341 GCA_037177515.1 Pseudomugil tenellus
TAAACCTGAGTTCTATGGAGAAGAAACTATGTGTGTGAAATTAAACATGTATTAAGTAAAACTGTGATGTTCCTTAATCATGTCTAAGAGTGAACCATTTCTAAGGTCTAGATGAGATAGTTTCTTAACTCGCCAACCATCAGTAACGACCAATAGCTCCTCGCTGAGGAAGTGGGGTTTGTTCAGAACCGCAGCTTACGACCAGTGGACTGGGCTTGGGTCCGTTCTGGGGCGCTGAGACGGTGTTGGTCTGTATTGGCGCCATTGAATACGGGAGAAGCCTGTCTTTGGGGGTTTGCATCTTTCAGTGGTTCCTTCTGGGGTCGATGGCTGGAGGTTGGAGGCCAAGGATGGAAAGTTCAATAGTGTCCAAAGGTGAGGTGGTTTTAAGCTGTTGCGGCAAATCAAACTTCCGTTAGGAGGCACAAGCTTGGTTGCAGAGTGGAAGTTTTAATTACTCATTCTAGGGCTGGACTGAGTGGCCATGTGTAGACCATGTGGCCCTCCCTTTTGTTCCCCAGGAGCAGGACAGCTTTTCACACACGCATTAGCAGAAGCAGCTAGCGAGGAGGTAGCTTCAGAGCGTGATCCAGGGAGGCCAAGAGTCAAGAGAGCCAAAGAGGAAGCAAGAAGGGGAAAAAGGGCAAGAGAGTCCTTTTTGAAGGTAGGCGGGCTTTGTCTGAGTGGGCAGATCTGGATGCTGCTAGCCAGTCAGGGATTTGTGGGGGTGATTTCAGCTCATGGCTCATGGAACAGAATTGCCTGTGCATTAGCTTAACACCAGGGAATATCACATTTAAACATGAAACACAAATTAAACTCCTTAAATCAAGAAATAAATGAATAAATTCACAAACATGGAACAGAAAGAAAAGGTTGGAACAAACAGGCGAAAATGTGTCTTTTGAGATTTATCCAACTTATGGTCAATTTGTAGCATGTAGGTGAGATTTGCCAAAGATAGGGGGAGAGCAAGGCCTCCCCCTCCCTCTGTCCTTGTTGTGTCCTGGCGTCCCGTTGAGAGAGTCTTGAGGTGGTGAAGAAAGGTTATCAGTTTTGTTGGTCTTACTCCACAAATAAAACACATCCAGCTTTCTTGAGTTTAAGTTGGTTGTAAAAATTCCAACCTTTGTTGACCAGTTCATCAAAGCTTTCTAAAACGAGGTCTGTTGAGGGTGTTATCATTACATATTGTTTATTGTCATGATTCCTGTTTTATAATAGCTATTCAGTAGCATATTACTCAACTTTCTAGGCTTTATGACATTTCTGAGGTAGCTGAGATACAAGTGACTCATTCTTCTCAAATTTCAAGTGGCCATGAAGACAAAAGGGGACATTTAAAGACTTAAAGTTTTTATTCACAATAATACATCAACATTACATTTAGTCTTTATAGAAGTCGATGTTTCCAAGAATATGACTTCATTTCCAGCTGAAAGCCCCTTTTTTTACTCCTACATCAACTTGTTGGAAAGAAATCAATGCCTTCAGGAATGTCAGTTTGCAAAGGGCCTTCAGAACACGTGCAGTTTAAAAGCATATTAATTAAATCTAACACTGGACTACAATGATACAATTTGGGGCTATCTTGAAACCTGGAATCTTAGGGTTGTGAGTTTTCCATCCAGATAACAGGTCACTTCATAATTTTTCAGAAGTTTTTTGGAAACCAAACTTCTCTTTGTCCTAATCACTACAAGCTTATGTAGTAACACCAAGAGTCTTTTCCTCTGCTTGCTTTCTATGGAGAAGACCTGAATACATCATTATAGAAGCAATAAAGAAATGACAGTTTGGAAAAGTTGTCATTTTCTGCATTGTCACACTGTGCTCTCTAAGTCATATTGAACTGCATAAACTAATAGCGAACTTGTTGTCCTTGGGAATGGAGACAGTGGGGGAGTCATTTCTGTGCAACAGGCATAAGTCAAATCTGGCATTGTTTGGTTGGTGGCCGTTGCAAGATTGGTGATTTAACAATCAGTTCTGCAGTAAAAATGTTCCAAATGTCCATGTGTCCATGACTAAGACATTGTACCACATATTAACCTTAATGGACTAGATAATGGTAGCACTGAGCTGTGCATGCAACCCATTCTCACTCCCATGGTGTAAGATTTTAAAGTTTTTATCACAGCACCACATCATTTATGCAGTGCCTCCTTGGCACTAGTGCTGTTATTTACAAAGTGTGGTATAGCTTTTTGAGAGAGTTGAGAGTACCAGTTATCTAAAAATATCTACAATGTAATGCAGGAAGTGTTGCGGTGACATAAAATGTGCTTAAAGAAAGAACCTCAATGTGGACATGAGTGGAGAAGCAGCGATGTGGTTAGCACTGTAGCCTCAGAGCAGCAGGTTGCCGGTTCGATCCCCAGCCCGGGCGGTGGCCTATCTGTGTGGAGTTTGCATGTTCTCCCAGTGTTAGCCTGGGTTCTTTCTGGGTACTCCGGCTTCCTCCCACAGTCCAAAGACATGCATGTCGGGGATAGGCTGATTGGTGACTCTAAATTCGCCATAGGAGTGAGTTTGTGTGTGCATAGTTAATTGTCTGGTGACCTGTCCAGGGTGTACCCCGCCTCTCCCCCGTTGTCCGCTGGGATTGGCTCCAGCTCCCCCCGCAACCCCGTTTGGGAATAAGCGGTAAAAAATGGATGGATGGATGGATGGATGATTAGCAACAAGTATATCATGGGAAGGGTTTTTATATGAGAAAATGTAGAGAAATAACAGAACAGGGGGAACAGCTGCTGATATAGGCTTCTGGACAAAGGAAAACCAGTTATCCAAATATACAACACCCAAATTCAATACTGAAAACTGGAGACAACAGAAAAATAGAATTTACAAGTAATAATACTTCACAATAACACAAGCATACCAGGAATAATATTTCATAAAACATGAAAAACCAATCGATCAGGGCATCTCTCATCCACTGTTTACCTAAGAAATGTTACTGGGGAAAACAGATCACGTTTGGTCCATTTTATCATATTATCAGCTTATATAAGAAGTCAAAGACTGATTATGTAATGACAGCACGCAAGAGAAACTGATGTTATGAGGACCATGTGTGACAATCAGTGAGAAGTCTCATTACAGCAATACTTTATCTTTTGCCATACACACTATTTTAAAGCTGTACCGGTATGCCGTATGACTCACATTTAAAGGTAAGTGTCCAATTTAAGTGTATCATTATTGCACACATAATAAATCTCTGAATCAAGTCTTTAAAGGAGTGCTATCAAATTATGGCATATTTTCTCTCTTTGGTACCCCTTAATGAACATTTATATGGCATCTGTTTTGCATACTTTCTCTTCTCTCAGAGCATTCCAGCCAGTATAAATTAGTCTAATGTTGACTCTCCTCTTATTCTTGTTTTGTCAATTCCTCTCTCTTCTCTTCTTTTCCTTATGTTCTTTCCTCCACTGATTATGTTTATCTGCTAGATCAGCTATGGTGCAGTTTTAAAATGACCATGCGACTGTGTGCAGTGAAGTAAAACACAACTATAATGTCATGCCCCACATGAGCATGGTCCAACTCTAATCTCTACATGCTCTCCCTTTTGGGTCAACGTGATGCATGGCATAAGCTTTCATTGTTATGCTGATGACATGCAGCTTAACAGGCCCTTGTCTCCTGGTGATACAACATGGATTATCTTTTTAATTGTATTCTAGAAATTAGGATATGTATGACGGAAAACTTCCTTCAGCTCAACCAGGAAAAAACTGAAGTTCTATTAATTGGTTCTTAAACATAGAGAGAGGAACTGATTTTAAAACTTAAATCACTTTCTTTCAATCCATCAGAAGAAGTGAAGAACATTGGAGTTGTTTTTGATTGTAATTTTGATTTCATAAAAAACATCAGAAAAGGTTCCTTCATCTACGAAATGTGACAGTTTCTCTCTCACGCCAATGCAGATAGTGATTAATGTTTTTATATGTTTGTAAGTTGATTATTGTAATACTCTTCTTTCTGGTTTTGCTAAAAAGACTATATATTTACTGCAGTTTTTTTCAAAACTTGTCTGCTCATCTGCTGACAAAGACCAGAAAGAGAGCTCATATTACACCAGTTTCAAAATCTTTACCTTGGCTTCCTGTGTGCTTCCAAGTTAATTTTAAAATACTTTTCTTCAGCTTTAAAGCTCTTAAAGCTCTCAGCTCAAAGTATTTATCAGAATTGCTTTTAGCTTATGAACCTCCCAGGGCTCTCAGGTTGTCGGGTGCTGGTCTCTTGTTTATCCCAAGGGTGGGGACAAGACATATGGAGAAGCATATTTTAGTGTTTATGGTCCCTGTCTGTGGAAGAGCCTTCCTGAAGCACTGAGGTTAACTAGAAGTGTTGATATTTATAAGAGACAGCTTAAAGTGTGTGAGTAATTATTTTGGGGGCAGTAATTATTTTTAGTTTAATTAATTTAATTTAATTCAGTTTAATTTATTATTTTACTTCATTTTTATTTCAACATATGATGTTTTTATTAGCTTAGATTCTTATTTCTTCTTAACATTTTATTGGCATTTTTTCTAATTTACTTAATCTTTTTCTGTTTGATGCTTTATTTTCTTACTTTTTTATTTCTTCTTAACACCTTAATCTTTCTAGTGTCTTAGATTCCAGATAAAGTTAATGGGGGTTAAGCACCTTGTGATACATAATTTTATGTATGCACATGTTGCTGTGTTATCATCTGCAAGTTTTAGTTGTATGTTGTGTATTTGTGAGTTTCATGGGTTCTTTAGCTGGGGAATTCATTGGGTAATTTTATTTTTTATTTAAAGCACTTCATATTTTATTGTATGAAGTGAGCAAAAAAATCCACAAGACTGATTGATTTGTTAATTAATTGGTTGGTTGATTAACTGATTGAATAATTGATTTATAATTTAATGGATTTATGTGTTTTCTCAATTCTGATATGCTACAGGGTAATGACTGCTCTAGGCATAAAATAAATTCCAGTGTACTATGAACATGAGTAAGAAGCACAGAGTTTTTAAATTGGAAACTTAGATAGTATTGCTTTCATATGAAATGAGAATAATTGATGACTATTTACTTCAGTTAAATGGAGGTATAGGCATCCAGTTACTTCCTGCAATGGCATAAATATTGTCATTAGTAACAACACTATGATATTCAAAAAGTCTCTTAAATAGCTCAGTAAGACCAGGTCCTTACTGATGCAGGTTCTTTAAAGATAAGAAATAAATTATCCCATTTGAAATATACGTCCCTCATCACTTTGAACTACTGATGAAGTTTCATGCTATAGTTTCAGTGTATATACATACATATATACTTAAATACACACCTACACGCAAGTATTCATAGTACTAGTCCAGCCAATCATTTTTCTTGTTTACCAAATTTTGACACTTAATTTAATATCTCTTGCGACCTTGAATTGGATTAAGTGGTATAGAAAATGAATGAAGGAACAAATTGCACACTTTTTTCTTTTTAAAACCACTGATTAAACTTATTAAAATGTTTCATGCACGCTGACTTTTAACTGGCAGATTTGTAGAAAAACGTAGCTTCCAGCTTGAAAGGGTTGCATCTCATTGGGAGTGAGGCTGGTGGTGGAGAAAGCATTATTTTCCACAGCTCTCTGATGGATTTCTTTGTACAAACCGTTACTCTTCGATTCTCAGGGAGCAACTCAAAAGCCTGACGTTTATGTGACTTTATGTTTTCTTTTTATAGCTGATAGCTCTTCAACTTCAACATTGTATCCTGGGTTCTTAAAATGTATCGTATCAACACCTCACAGCAAGACAAAAAACTTAATATCATCAGTGTTTCATCTTTTGACACCAAGCCAAGACAACCTCTGCAACATTGTTTATTGACTTAATTTGACTTCAAACATGCAGCTGACAAAAAGAAACGAGCAGACGGAAAAACCCAAGGCGTTGCTTGTGATTTATACATTCAATAACCAGCCAGACTATCATTTTTCTCCATTTGGTTGTTATTAGCCCTGAGAGAAACACTATTGAAAAATGCTAGTAAATAATAGAGGGGGAGAAAAAAAAGAAATAAAAGTGACAGAGTGTGACCTCCTTCCAACCGACGATATGATTGCCTGATGGTAAAGGCTGCAGTGCACATAAATCACAACAGGTGACACAAACTGGGCAATGGTATGGAAATGAGGCTTTGTGTGAAGTTCTCTGTGAAGATCTATTTTTATTTCCAGTTCCTCTTTTATTCATTAGATCTGTTGTTGTGTCCACACAGCTTTCTCACCAGCTTTACCTCAGACCTGCTAACACCAAACTCATTTATTCAAAACTACCAAAGGACACAGAAAAGCAAAGAAACACAGCATAAAACCTTTTGTGACTTATATGCGCTTGTGGGGAAGAAAGAGAAAAAAAAACGAAAAAGAACACACCTGGTATTAACTTTGCAACAGAAAAGAAAGGAGGGGAGACTGTTCTCAAAAAATTATCAGTTTATTCAATGAATTCATTCACGTGTCAAATTCCATATTTGAACACACTGTTTAAGGGAAGATGAATGAGGGAAATGGTCTTTATTAAATTGCCTTTTTCATAAAGAGAGCAAATCTAAAGGTCACGTCGTTAATATGTGGCAATAGAAATGATTGATTTTTGAGATTGTATCTGGGTCCTGTAGTTAAAAAGTCTGATTTTCTCCAGTGATGTTGATGGAATATAATCAGTACCAGGCAAAAACACATTTTTAGCTCATCTGTTTACAAATTTACAATGGACGAGTAAAACTGTCATCAAAATAAAAATGGGATGTTATAATTTTAAAAAGTAACCAGTCTTTCAAAAAAATATAAAAACTAGACAATCAAGGAGCACAACAGTCAGAGTGACTGTAAAAGGATAGGAATAGAAATGTTTACATTCATTTACAGGCATCAAAAAGTAGACAATACAAGGGAATGTGACATGTTCTTAATCATAACTGTACCCATGACAGAAATGCATGAGTGTTTTGTGAAATTAAACATCTTTAGCTAACTTATCCTATTGATTTCCTATTGTTCATTTGAGCATCCTATAAGTTCATTTGAGCAAAGTTGTCTTCTGCAAGCAAAGAACTAGTTACCCAGCAAAGCTAATACAATATTCTGTTTGAATTTTGTGCTTGCTGTCTTTAGGATTAGTTCTGAGAGCAAAACCCAAAGTCAGCATGTCAACATTTGAAACATATAACTTGTTAAGAAGGATAAGTCCAGATGTCCGTTTCACAAAGCAGGTTTTCTGAAAACTCAGAGTTAGTTAACCCTGAAATGAGGCGAACTCAGGGTTTTTGGTTTCAGGAAGAGGGTTTAAATAACCCAGAGTATCAGGGTAAACTCTAGCCCGTTTCACAAAGAAGGTCAAGCGTAACTTTGAGTCAGTTGCTATGGTAACAGTGTCTCTGAACCTACCCTGGTTGGAGCAGGTTTTGTGCTTGAAAACCTGAGTATATTTCAGTCTCCTCCCCTTTCAGAAGTAAGTGCACTCAATTTCCTTGAATTAAAATCTCACTCGCTTTGTCTTTCGCGATCATGACATGTCTGTTTATTGAAGAGGATGTGCTTCTTCACAGGGAGTTTGATATACACCGCTAGATCATGATTAGGCCCCGATTAGATGTTTTTTTCATTCCCGGAAACGCGTCTATTGGAGCGTTACCCGTTTTCACTGCAGTCCCTAAAATATATTCATGTTCGCATCAAGCCGTACATCACCAATAAAACAAAATGACAGACACGCTTTAATGATTGAATTATATTTTGATACTTAATCTCAAGTGTTTGCCAAGCCAATTGATAATCTTGATGAGCGTGCAGTGGACGTACATGCTGTTTTGCATAAATAAAATATAAAAACTTACACATTCACTCTCTGCATTTTCTCCTATGCTGCCTGTCTGTACTTTACTTTTTTCCTGAAAATGTGCTCATAATCACGTCAACAACAGAGCATTAGGGCCACACTGACAAAAAAAATGTGGAGGGTTAATCATTATCTCCCTTCCTCCCTTTGAGAATAAACCTGAAATGTCAAGAATAAAGTAAAAAAAAAAATAGTTTCAAGAATAAGGTCGAAATCATGAGAATAAAGTCAAAGTAGCTACGGTTTTGAGAATAAAGTAAAAAAAAAATTAACTTGGAGTCTTTCAGATTAATGTGAACCAGCTTTACTCTATAAAACACAATACCTAGTGTGGATGAGCTAGTGACCTTGTAATTTAGAGTGGGCTTCAGCAACAAGGAAATTCCTTCCCTTTTAGCACATAAACATAGCATTATAATAAATGAGTCTTCATACTTTGAAGAGACTGTATGTTCACTTTATTCTTGACATTTCAAGTTTATTCTCATAGAGAAGAAGGTAGAAAGATAAATTATCCTCCACAAATGTTTCATTTTCAGTGTGAACCTAATACTCCGTCATATAATCACCATACATCTGCATTAGAACTTCTAATTCCAGCGAGGAAGAACGGAGACCTTTTTTTTCAAGCGGTTGTCATGGTGACTTGTTGTTTCTGGGATCCATTGGTAAAGGCTTTTTAAGGTCTTGGCACTCATGGTTTACTTGGTGAAAAAAGAAAAACTCTGTTTCTCATCTCAGGGTTTGTCAACTCAGAGTTATCTCTCAAACTCAGGTTTTGCTGAACTTCCTTTGTGAAACGGACCCCAGGAGTGCCCAAAGTGAGGCCCTCGGGCCAAAATTGGCCTGCCAGCGCCTGCTCTTGGCCCGCTAGTCAATGTTTGTATTTACAACCCTACAGATTGTGATGAAAAAGCATTTCAGAGCTTAATGATGGATGATAATAACAATATCTATTAATTATGTTCATTAAGTCTCTAGCAATTTATATAGGGCTGCGTATAAACAGCTGAGTCATGGTGTTTCTGTTCATATCAACTTTAATAATTAAAAGCTGCTAAAAAATTAACCCATGGGATATTTCACATTTGTGCACATACATACATATACAAGGTAATATTTTACTTACCCTGATGGCAAAATTATACTCTTAGCTATTGAACAATAATTAAAATAACTTTTTACTTGTACATGTATTTTCATTCAATCTCTTTCCATATTTATGGGATCTTCATCCCTCCATAAACCCCCTAAATTTCCCTTACCTGTTGTCTTTGTACAAACATTACTCAGCTTAAAATACACAAAACTGCAATATTACAGGTAAGAACCAAAGACGAGAAACTGAATAGAATACATAAAAAATAAACTCCACATAACAAATCAAACATCAGTACATTAAAGCTTAATGTACAACAAGAACTGAAGGAAGGTAAACAACACCACATAACCAAGTCTAACCTGAGAAAACCCAAAACATCCATTTCATTGGTCACCATCCCATCAATCACAATCGACTGGTTGATCTTCTAGAATTTCCCTGTAACTTAAATAAAATAAAAATGCATTTAGACACTCATTACACTGTGGTTTTGTCTGATCTGCTGGAACAGGCCAACCAGCCTCCAAATCTGCTCCTGTTGAAAAAGACTGTAGGTTAAATTGTAACCAGAAGAATGGATACCCAAAGGTCCTTTTTTGTTTTCATTTTGGTGGAATAAAAAAAAAAAAAACATTACACTAAATTAGAAATGCCCAAATCGAGTCATTGGAATCTACTACCCACCAACTTTTAGATGCAACCCTTCTCTAACACACCTGAATCAAATGATTGGCTTGTTACAAGGCCCCTAAAGAGGTGAATGACATGTGGATGAGGAAATTGAACCATTTGACTCATGTGTGTCAGCTACAGGTTGAATCTAAAAGCTTCAGGATAGTAGATCTAGAGGAATGATTTGAGCACCCCTGCTGAAGAAGGTTGAGATTACAGTGGACTTATGCAAGTCAATGGTTTACTTGGCTTTTATTTGAGCCTACAATAAATGTTGCTGTCCCCCACCTTAACAAATTTTCAGTTGATGGTGGCCACGACATGAGTCTTTCTCTCTTTAGAATCAGAATCAAATTTATTGTCATTGTCACAAGAACAACAAACTGTTATAGCCAGCAGTCAAAGATTCTGTAGTATTTTTCACTGCAAGGGATGACGTGCTGTCTTTTCTGCAGAAAACATGGATTTTCCTTTCATACCATAACAGGAAATGGGCAGCACAGATTTGTATAAGTTCATTTTGACTTGCACAAGCACTCTAAACAGCCCACCTACCATTTCATTTCCCATTTTTTGAGTCTAAAACCTTACACAAACACTAACTGTCCACAACCATCCAGTGTGGAGCAAAAAAGTGTCAACTGCAGGTGCTCTTTCAGGTGCAAATAAAGTTTTGTTTTTTTTTTTTATTCCGACAGTGCCGGAAAATTATGCATTACTGAATCAGATTTCAGATATTTCTCATTTTGAAGATTGGTGTTTATTTTAATGGGCCATTACAGTTTCTGGAGTATCCTTTAGGGAGTGTTTTTGGGATTCCAGAGATATCAGCAGTATCAAATATCTGCTTAGTAGCTGCTCTCTTGTTGCATTTGCCTGATGGAGCCTTATCTTTCATGTTTGCTTCCAACCCAAATTCTTACACAAAACATTGATCTGCTTAGATTTTCCTAAACTGCCCCATGTTTTCATTTCATTTTCCAGACGACACAGAAAATATGACTTAAGGTTTGCCTTTAAAGAACATCCATAGAAAACTATGATCAAACCTGCCTGAGATTATTAAAAGGCAGAAGAAATATTAACTCATTCATATTCTATATCACTTCATTCCAATTCAGGGTAGCTGGTAGCTGTTGCTTATCCCAGCAATCTTTGGGCGACAGGAGGGGTAAACCCTGGACAGTTCACAGTCTATTGCAGGCAGGACAACCCAAACAGAAGAAACTAAAACAATAAACATTAGCACAAGAAAAACTGATTCACTGTTTCACTTGCTGAAATCCTACATAGAAAATAATTTGGAACCTCATATTTTTCAGTTGAACTGATTGAAAATGACTGTAATCTAAAAAAAGACATAGCTTAAATGTTATGTTTTTTTGTATTCCACAAGATCTGTTTTTGGGTCAGCATTCTATTGAAATTTCAACAATCACTTGTTGTGATTGTGCTTCCACTTGATTTAATCCGACTGACAGCTCACTGCAGAGGCGGTTAAATATTTTTTAAGTTGATGAATAGAGCTCATACAATTTCAATTATGATGATCATTGAAAAGAAAGATGTCCAATCAGTTCTGTTTGTGTGTAACATGATTTCTGTTGTTTGGTAGAAATGGTAGCAGTAGTGAGATTTATAGTAAGGAAGTAAGTAAGAAAGTAAAGTAAAGAAGGACATTAATTTCAGAGAATTGCAAGACAATAAAGAGAAAACAAGAAATTCATGTTTACTTTCACAGTTTTGTTTCTTTAAATCAACATTCGGTTGCTATGGAAATGGAGCCAAAGTAAAATCACAGATTATTACTCTTCTCATCACTACCGCTCCTTTCATCTATTCTTTCTTATAATGGCCCAGTTATTGTATTTGTTTGATTATACTGCTAATAGAAGTTTTTCTCAGAAATAATTACCAATTTACTGTTTTTGTTGAGCTGAGATGTGATGTTGCTCCATTTCTGCATGCATCTTTGTTCTACTTCAAGCTGGATTCCAGCATTGTCACACATAAAGAGCTTTCATTGATTAGGTAAGCATTTAAAGTAAATTAAACTTTTTGCTGCTTTAATGTATTTCACTGTGTAATTTTTTTCTGAAAAATATAGAACACAAAGCAAGGCCCTGTTAATGTGCTGCTCCTCTTATTGGCCAAAATTCTCACTCAAATATGGAATTAAATTCAATATACCATGAAACAGATGCTGCAGGTAAACTAAGTGGGTATAAATAGAGTTGGTTATTGAAGCAGTAAGCCAGCAAAGCAAGTTTAAAGAAGAGAACAAATGAAGAGAAGAAATCTACTTAAAGAAAGCGAATCGTGAAGTAATTTAGTAAGAAAGAGATCAATAAGTGAACTTGTGGATAGAAGTGCAGAAATGTAGTGCAGAAATGTGTGGATTTTCCAAGAAGTGACATGAACAAACCCTCTTAAGGTGTTAAAAAAAGACAGAAAAATGTTAAATATCTGTAGAAAGCTTATATTCTACAAACAAACAAAAATGTATTTCTTTGTCATCAACTTCTTTATTAAAAACTCCTCAGTCGGGTTAAAACAGTTTTGTAGCAGCTGAAAGATCAGCTTTACAGGAGGTACACTTGAAGAACAGAGGATTTTTAGTCCAAGTGGACTAATTTATATGCCTCTATTGTTGACGCGGCCAGCTGGAGCTGTGGCTGTAAGGTCGATAGTGTTTGTCACAGTTTGTCATGTAATACTAGAACTCGTTGGTGGACACCAACTGGGAGGGATCCTGTCTAGCTGAAGATGGAGTCCTTCTGGGCCCTTTTGGCCTGTGGAACTCTTAAGACAATAAATGGGTATCAGCAGGCTAATCAGAATGTGGCTTCGGCAAATATTTGGGCATGGGAGGAGTTCAGAAAGGCTGTGGAAAGCAACTTCTGGATGGTTTCAAGGAGATTCTGGTCCATCGTTCAGTGACTCAGGAGCAAAACCAGAGTGGTGGGGATGACGAGGGCTGCTGACCTTGACGTTGTATTGCTGAAAGGTATCTTATAAAGACCTCCTTTATCTAACAAACGTCTTCTGATGAGAAAGCAGATGAAGTTAAAAAAGCTGCCAGGTTCCCTGGGGGTTGATGGGATCTGCCCAGAGTTTCTTAAGGTTCTGGATCATGTAGGGCAGGCCCAACTGACTTTCCTCAGCAGCATCGCATGGAAATTGGAGACAGTGCCTCTGAACTGGTTCTGTTGTGGGTTTGTGTGCTCTTGTCATGTTTAGCTCTGGTTTCCTGTATTATTTTGTAGGTTTTATTTTCTGCTTCATGTCGTTAGTTCACCTGGTTTTCTTTAGCTTATCTACTCGTCCGTGGTCACATGATATTCAAGCAAACAGTCCTCAGTGGAGGTTTCATTTGGACACACCCCTTGGTGCAAGCATTGGAGCTTCTTTGTCAGACGGCACTACCTGAACCATAGCCATCAAGGGACCATCAAGTTAGCATGCTGCTGGGCCTAGATCCTGGAGCCAGATAATGCCCCTGTGGCGTCACCATTATAAGGGCCCAGTTTGGCAGTCTGAAGGCCTCTGGGTGAACATGTCTTTAACATGTCCCTGGTCTGCAGCAGTGAAGCACCAGAAAGCCTTGTCTTGTACCACCATCTCCTGTGCACTGGCCCATGTCTGGTCCCTCTTACCTGGTTATTACTACTGATATAAATATACTAAAATACAATAAGGACATACAATACCAATTAAAATTTTAAAATAATACATAATAATGTTTTAACTGTGACAGTTTTAGAGATGTCTACAGAACCTGACTTTGTCTGGACCATTTCTGTTCTGCACAGCTTTCAGAATTAACCAAAATAATAGCTTCATCTAAACCTTCAACTTGTATTTTAGACCCAATCCCTACTCAATTACTCAATGAAGTATTTTCCTTAGTTAACACATCTTTATTGGATCTCATCAATATATCCCTATTAACATGATATGTACCTCAACCTTTTAAGACAGCTTTAATCAAACCTATACTTAAAAAAACAACTCTTGATCCAGAAGTGTTCTCTAATTATAGACCAATATCCAACCAACCCTTCATATCTAAAATTCTGGAAAAATTAGTTTCAACTTAACTATGTGCTCATCTGTACAGAAAGGAAGCATTTTTGTCTGGATTTCAAGCTCATCATAGCACAGAGACAGCACTAGTGAATGTCACTAATGATCTTTTTATGGCCTCAGATAAAGGACTCCTGTTAGTTCTGTAGTGTTTAGTGAGATTAATATGACAATATTAATATGAAATAACATTAACAATTAAATAACAAGTAAATAATTTATAATTAACCTCGAGGAACCACCTCCTATTTTCTAGTATTTTCTATACCTATAGTTGGTAACACTATAGGTATAGAAGGAAACCTTATTTGATGTTGAGTTGATAACTCAATCAAAGAATAAAGTAATTAATCAGTCTCAATAAATCAATCAGTCTCAGATGTTAGAGTTGTAAGTTCAAGTTGAATTGACTTGAATCATAACCACAGGAAATCACAACAGACAAGGATCAGATAGTAAAAGTGGTATTTATTATCTAATATACAGGTTATACATGGCTAAATATGAGAAATAATAAAACATATGATGAACAAGACAAACTAGACAAACATAACATAAAACGGTGTTGCTGTGACCTTTGATGATAAACCTGAGTTCTATTGGAGAAGAAGATATGTGTGTGGAATTAACATGTATTAAGTAAAACTGTGACGTTTCTTAATCATGTCTAAAAGTGGAGTTGTGGAAAATGTAACTTCCTTCCGGAGGTACAAACGCTTAGTTGCAGAGTGAAAGTTCTAATTCCTCATTCTAGGGCTGGACCGAGTAGCCGTGTGTAGACCATGTGGCCCTCCTTTTTTCTCCAGGGAGCAGGACAAAGCTTTTCACACACGCATAATTAGCTGAGAGGGCTAAGAAAGAGGAGATGTAAAAACTAAGAGTCAAGAGGTGAAGAGGATGTGAAAGAGTCTGTTTTGGTCTTTTGAAGATAGGTGGGCTTTGGCTGAGTGGGCAGGTCTGGATGCTGTCAGCCAATCAGGGCTCTGTGGGGTTGATTTCAGCTCATGCTCCTACCACAGAATTACCTCTTATTGCATTAAACTAAAAGGATATCACATTAAACATAAAACACAGATTAAAGTCCTTAAATAAAGATAAAAGAATAAATGCACATACATTGAATGAAATTAAAAGGTTAGAACTAATAGGAAAGGATGAGTCTGTTGCAATTTATTAAGCATATGGTCAATCTGTAGAATGTAGGTGAGATTTTCTTAGGTAGGGGGAGAAGCAAGCCCTCCCCCAGAGTTGATCTGACTTCCTGTGGAGATAGTCTTGAGGTGGTGGAGAAAGGTTATCAGTCTTGTTGGTCCTGCTCCACACAAATCCCTCTTTTTCTTTAGCTTAAGTTAGTCATATAAATTCCAGCATTTGGTGGACCAGTTCATCAAAGCGTTCTAAAAAGGGGTCTGTTGAGGGTGGGATTGTTACAGTTCTCATCTTATTAGATCTCAGTGCTTCATTCAACACCATAGATCACAACATTTTGCGACAAGCTGGTTTAAGTCATATTTATCTGATAGATTTCAGTTTGTTAATGTAAATGACAAAAGTCTTCCTCATACAGCAGAGTTGTTAGGGTTTTGGGTTAGGTTGCGTTTGTTTCCTGTTTTATTTTGTAGTTTTTCCTGTTTTGCCCATTGCTTTCTGTCCCAGCTTCATGTATCTGTTCATT